>MU788859.1:267836-380738 GCA_026770625.1 Nicotiana glauca
CTGTAATAGAATCACCAACCGGAGTCGATACAGAGAACGGCTCATGAAGTTGTTCGGGTTCTGTCCCAAAACTTGAAGCAATGAATGGGGTGACATAAGACAAAGAGGACCCCGGATCAATAAGAGCATAACAATCTATGGCCTAAACAGACAAGATACCTGTAACAACATCTGGAGAAGCCTCAGCACTCTGGCGACCACTCAAAGCATAGAACCGGCTAGGTCCACCCCTACCACGAGCTCCACCCCTAGTTGCACTGTGCCCTGCTGTAGCTGGAGGACGCACTGAGGATGTAGCAACTGCAGAACCGGATGACTGGGCAGATCCCCTACCCATACCCTGACTGGGCGCACGACAGTTCCGTTGGTTGTGACCTCTCACCCCGCACCTATAACATATCGGGATATCCAAATAGCACGTCGCTGTATGAAATCTCCCACACTTGGGGCATATAGTTCCCCCCTGCTGCTGAGACCTCACTCCTGAACGACCGGATTGGCGGGACCTCCTACTGTCTGAACCTGGTCTGGAACGACTGCTCTGCTGATAATTGTGCATAGATGGCGGTCCACTCGCCGAGGACTGAGCATATGACTGGGATGGCCTTGATGACCTTCTCCCCGGAACTGGTCTCCCTGAGTGACCCATTGACCGGGCCCTGCTACTACTCTCCCTTTCTGCCCGAATCTTCAACTTCCTAGCCTCTGTGGCCTGAGCGAATCCCACAATCTTTACATAATTCATATCTGAGTGCAAGGCCGCTGCAGCAGCCTCGTTCACCACCAATGGACTAAGTCCCTAAACGAAATGCCGAACCCGAGCATCCATGGTCGACACTAATTGAGAAGCATACTTGTAAAACCTCACAAACTCCATGTGGTACTCCCAAACACTCATACTACCCTGTTTGAGAACCTCGAACTCAGTGGCATGGGCTGCCATTGTCTCGGCAGGCAAGAAGTGGTCCATAAAGGCATCTACAAACTCATCCCATCGAGCCGGAGGTCTTCCCTCTTCACGGGAGTCCTCCCACATCTCAAACCATGAACGCGCTGCTCCCCTCAACCTGTATGAAGCCAACTCTACCCCCTCTATCTCTGTAACCTTCATCACTCGAAGGGTCTTATACATCTCATTAAGGAAATCTTACGGATCGGCCTTTGGGTCTGTGCCTGAGAATTCTGGAGGGGCCAATCGCAGAAACTGGTGAACTCTGGAGTTGGCGGAATCTCCCTGTCCGCTGGAGGATGCAGGGGCATCATGAGATCTCTGGGCCTAGGCGGCCACTAACTGGGTAAACATACGGATGGCTCCTCTAAGGTCCCCATCAGAAACCTCGGGACCGGAAGCTGAAACTGTATCAGAATCAGGAATATTGGCCGGAGGGATGGTGGCACCCTCTACCGCAGCCGGAACAGAAATGCTTGGATCTGGAACAGATGGGTCGGGCAGATTCAAGGCCGGTAAGTCACTCTCACCCACGGCATCAGGTACATGATTCGCAGCCGCACTTGCGGTGGCGTTGGCCCCAAGGCCGAGTCTAGCTCTCTTCTTAAGTGCCATTTCTGAGAATTTTGGAACAAAGCACGAGTTAGACATAAATACTTCCCCTTTTTACTTCACCGCACGATATAGAATAACAAAGAAGAGGGTAAATTCCTAAATGTCCATGCAGCCCCCTACTTATAGATGTGGTCGACAACACACCGATAAGAAGGGCTCTACTAGACACGGCTCCGAGACATCCTAGGACACTTTAAAACCTGAGGCTCAGATACCAAGTTTGTCACGCCCCAAACTCGAAGGACCTGATCGGCGCTCGACCGGGTATCCCCTGTCAAGCGGACCTAGGTGCCTTTCCTAACCCATGAGCCACCCCTTGTTTTCCTTATTCTGTATTTCAAGAACTAGCCATATAATTAATTTTTTTTTATCACCCTTTTTCAAAACATACATACATAATAATTAGTGAAATTACCAATTCGTTGCCCAACAAAAGAAACATGAATATACATAGCTTCTAACCCACATCCACTGTCTACGGAGCCTCTAAAGATACAACGGGATAATACAGTACTTGCCGGTAACAAGGCTCCGGCTATACCTTACACAACAGCAAAATAAAACTACAGAGACAAGTGGCCTGAGCCACGTAGGGCCCCGAGAGGAATGGGGCTCACCACAATAGTTGACGGAAGGCGAAGAGGGAGCTATGATCGATGGGTTGGAATACCTGCTGCAGATCCACCTACAATCATGACACGAATGTAGCGCCCCCGGCAAAAGGGACGTCAATATACTTGAATTGTACTGGTATGTATAACAAAGTTTACGCCAAGTAAACTTAAGCCGTAGAAAAATAAGTAACAGTAACAGAAACAACAATCAATTCCATTAAGAAAGAACATTCAAGCCAAACAAGTTTTAAAAACTCTCTTGTTTCTCCTTCCACATTTCCACATCAATAGATTTCACATTTTTGCTCGTATTTTCATTTCAACAGTGATTTCGATCACTTTCCACCCTTATTACCTCGGCCACCCTTATTACCTCGGCCACCCTTATCACCATAACCTGCACCTTATTACTTCATGTTGCGGCGCGCAACCCGATCCCGCCGTTCATTTTCAATTCACAAACAATCATAACAACAGTAATGAACAATTCACAAAGATCACAACAATACTTCTTGAGGAATAGCAACAATAATTTTACAAGTGTTTCCATAACCATTAATACTATTTCTGTCATATTCCACAATTCACAAGTGTTTCACGTTACCACAATTCTTGCCCACGATAAGCCATAGATGTTAATATCACAATTATTTCAGTTGCATAACTTACAGTTTCATTATGTCATTTGTTTTTCATCTAATACCGCATATCATAATCACAACCATGCAAATCACATGAATTTCACAATTTACACACGTGAATGTCACATACCAAACGTTGAACACCAACAAGGCGATTTTACTAGGTCAAGGTTAGCCATACATACCTGGAGTTGAATTTCCTTTTTAAACTCCTATTATCAGTCACCAAGCAATCTAGCCACGTCAATCTAGTTTACAAATTAACACATGCATCTTAGAATTTGAAATTCACAATTACTATCCGAGTTTATTTAGGTTATCAACCCTTCTTTACACAATTCTTTACTCCTTCCCAACTACTCTTACTAGATTTTAGGTTTTAATAAACATGCATGATGTTTCAACCCCTATTATCAAGAATTAATGCATGAGACTTTCCCCCTCTCAATAAATCTGAAAGTCAATGAAAATGGGGTAGGGATTTCACCTGTAGAAATGGAGATAAAGACACTTGCTTTAAAATTTCCCGGAACCAGATAGATTTGAGGAACAAATTTTTGAAGAAAAGGAACCATCTCTCAAGAACCCCTCCTCCCTCTATCTTATTTTGTTCAGAAAATATGTAAAAATGAGGGGTTGGGGTGTTATATTAGAAAGGGGTCGAGTTTTAAATTTTAGAAAATGGAAGTCCGGGTAAGATCTGCGGTGGCACTATGCGACCACATAATTGAAATGCGGTCCGCATATTGGACCGCAGAACTGAGCCCAAATCACTGGACATCTCTGCCTGGGTATGCGGTGGAAATGCGGTCCGCATACTGATTATGTGGTCGCATAATGGACCGCATTTTCAACATCAACTTAGACCAACCCTCTGATTCACTATGCGGCAGGAATGCGGTCCGTATATCGATTATGCGGTCGCATAATGGACCAGTACGCTAATTCCACGCGTAGCCCCTTTTTAAGGAGTGATTACCGGGCATTGTACTGATGTGATCCATATTAAAGAAACCTAGGATACAACTTTATATTCGTATATATGCTTAACTTGTAATCCTTTTAAAAAACTTAGCTTCTTCATTAGTCAATTTCTAACACTTGTGTGTTAAACCTAAATCCCCTACTATTTGAGCCATACTTGCGTATTTGCTAATTGTACAAATTCACAAAAAGCTGTCTGGCCGGGAACCACACTAGTGGATCCTTAGGGGTGCCTAACACCTTCCCCTTAGGATAATTTCAGGCCCATACCCTATCTATCGTAGTTGTAGATAAACCCTGTAGGTGCCCTAACGCACCTTAAAATTTGTTAGTTGGCGACTCTTCAAAATTGCAATATCCAATTCCTAAAGAGGAAATTAGTCATTACACCTCCATGAATGTCGAAACCCCGACTCCTGTCCGCGAGGGAAAAGGGGGCGCGACAGCATAGCGACTCCACTAGGGATATTTAGGCTTTTACCATTACATTCGGTTTTTGTGAATTTGTACCCTTCCTATGTGCAATTATTCATTTAATTTCTTTAATCATTTAATTTCTTCTTCAAAAGAAAAACTTACATATCTTCCTTATTTCTTTCCTTTAAATGCTGCTTTAAATTATGAAACTGCTGTATTTCTCGCTTTCTTAACGTGCAAATACATGTCAACGTGCTTTTAATTATTGCATAATCATGCTCAACATGATACTCCATTCATGCCAAACAAATACTATAGCAACGCTTGATGAGTGGTTGCGCTCTTCCTATATCATTACCCCCTAAATTCGTAAAGGCATATTTGCGGTAAAACTAGTCGATCTGCGGTGTAGTCGACGATTCTACGCCTCCCTCATTGAGTTTTCCACTCAAGGGTACCATTTAAAATCCCATATAAACCTTACTATATTAAATTGTGCATGCATCCTAGTCAAACCTAGTCGGGTCAGTTATGTTATCCACATAATGATCCTTTAAGATAGCCTTGTCCAAAGTCCACGACATCATCACGTTCTGTGCATTTATTTGGAGAACTAAATGCTTCATGCTAATTGTTGATGTTAAATAGTTGAGTCTGGTGGGGGTATGGGCCACACCTTATTTGTCTTGCATAAATATGAGGCACGAGGTCCCCAGTTTCGGTATGATTAGCACGTCCCCACTCTTGCTAGACTAGTTGAGGAGTCTGCCATCAAATGACCAAATCAATGAGTGGAAAGAGAGGGCCGCCAAAGCTAGCGAAAAGTTAGAATAACTGGAATACAGTCTATTGAAAGTGGAAGGAAAAGTGAGGCAGAGAATCACCAACTTCAAGAACACTGATGGAAACAAAGGAGAATACCTGACAAAGGCATTTTTACTAGTGAACCTACGCGAGTTGGAGGATTAGATCAACGAGAGCATTTAATTTTAGGAAAGTCCTTCTGGGACCAAATAGATAGGCATTTGCTTATTCGCTTTATGAATGTAATAAGGCCAATGGCCATTAATGACTTTTATTGCTTATTTAGTGTCATTTTGAAATTCATCAATTTTTATCAATAAAATAAGGCATTTAGAATTCCAAGTTCTCCAACCCAAAACGTTGCTAGGCCTACCCCGGGCACAAAGAGGTTCCCAAATTAGCACACGCTTTACATTCCCGCATTCTGTGTTTAAATATTTCAATACTTTTTATGATCCTCACTGACTTGGTTACTTTTTATTTTTGTTTTTATTATTCCCATCCCCAAAGGTTAGTTCGTACACTCTGGCATCATCATCTTATTCCACGAGATCTAGGGGCCCTCCACCCACTCCTCCTCTTAGACTGTTAAAAGCAAGAACAAAGGCAAGATGGAAGATTTGAAAAACATCAGGAAAGAGAACCTAACTAAAGGGGTTAAGGCCACTGATGGCCATGGTATTGGGAATCAGGCAAGCCTATCGTTTTCCCTCAGCACCCCAGATGTCAACTTCCCCAACACTCAAAACCCTATACCTCCTCAAAATTTCCCCAAACAACAGAATCTCCCCGTTACACGCCTTCACGTTGATCTACCAAAGAACCAATGTAACACCTACCATACCCAAAAAAACACTCTACTACTAATCCATGAACCTCAAAACTCCGCAAATGACCATTTCCACGCCCACACACCAGGCCACTATAAGAATCCCATCTATGTAGAGACTATGCCACACTCCACCCAACCGGTATCTTGCACACCCGAGTTTGATGAAAAGGATCTGCACATTAGGAACTTGGCTGAGGAACTTAAGAAACTAACTAGTCAGGTTCAGGGCATTGAAGGAAGCAAAGGAATTGAGGGGTTGAACTATGGGGATCTTTGCATGCAACCTGATGTCGAACTGCCTGAGGGGTACAAACCTCCTAAGTTTGAAATATTTGACGGTACAGGTGATCCAAGGTTCCATCTGAGGACATATTGCGATAAGCTGGTTAGAGTAGGGAAAGATGAAAGGATCCGCATGAATCTGTTCATGAGTAGTCTGAAATGAGATGCGTTACCTTGGTACATCAGCCAAGATCCCAACAAGTGGTCGAGTTGGGTAGGTATGGAATCATACTTTATGGACAGATTTAGGTTTAATACAGAAAATGCACCTGACGTGTTGTATATATAGAATCTGAAGAAGAAGCCCACGGAGACATTTCGTGAGTACGCTACTTGCTGGAGGTCCGAAGCTGCCAAGGTCAGCCTCTCCTTAGATAAAGAACAAATGAAGAAGTTCTTTATTTGGGATCAGGACCCAAAGTACTATGAAGGAGTGATGATGATTAAGAACCACAAGTTTTCCGACATTATCAAATTGGGTGAAGGAATTGAAGAAGTTATTAAAAGCAATATGGTTACAAACTTCGAGGCCTTGCAAGCTATAAATAAAGCTTTACAATTCAGTGGTGTGTCGAAGAAAAGGGACGTAGGGGCCGTGATGGTTGCACAAAGGACCAAGTCTCCCCTTAAATACCAAGCCTACCCAACACCTCCAATCATATATCAGCCAACTCCAAATTACAAGGCACCCTCAACCTCGTACCAAGCTCCGCCACCAACTTATCAGTCATCTCCACTTCCGACATTTTAACCTTCTTCACCCAGATACTCCCAACATGCTTATGTCAACCAAACCTATAATGCTCAACCATACCATTATCACTCACCCCCTGCATTCCAAAACATCCCTAGACCTCGACCAAATTTTGATTGCACACCTCCAAAATAGTATATAGCCATCGCTGAACCCATTGACCAGCTGTATGAGAGACTCAAAGCTACTGGTTATTGACACCTACTCCTTGAGTGAGAATTTTCTTGAACTCGTATGTCCCTCGCACTTAAAATAATTGAGAGAGCATTCAAATCAATCTTGCGATATAGGTTGTCTAGGGCTTTACGAAAAGTCCTTGAGTGGGAACTGCCTCAAACTTGGGTAGCCCTTAGGCTTAATAGTCGAGCAAGCATTGGCTTTAACTCAAAATAGAGTTAGCCCTGAGGCTTTATGAATAGTCCCTAAGTGAGAATTGGCTAGAACTTGAGTAGCTCTTGGGTTTAATAGTCCAACCGAGCATCTGCTTCGACCTTGAGATAAAGATTCCCCTGAGGCTTTGTTAATCAGTTCTCGAGTGAGAATTGGCTCGAAATCGGGTTGCCCTAGGGCTAAAATATTAGAATCAAGCATTTTCTCAAACCGGACTTGCAGGATATGAATGAGTCATTTTGATTGAGTGCGGGCTGTTGACATCATCCCCGTAGAGTTGCTACCATTCCTTGAGAAATGGAATTTCACACGTAAGTGGTACACTTTTGTTTTTGTCATTTTGTTCATAGTGGAGGCAGACACCATATAGGTATTTTCTTTGCTTCCTGCAGCAATCCCATGGTTGCAACACGAGGTCCTCGATCTGGCGAATTGGACTCGGAGACTGGTAGCTTACTCGACCTACAATGAGCGTAAGTGGCGATACTTGTTGAAGGGCACATGGGAGGATTTTACCGTGAAAATAGTAATAACAATAAAATGAGTTGATGGAGCTCTAAAAATACATATTCTATATGCTAGTTGTAATGCAGTTGATGGTGTGTGTGTGAAGTTGTAGGACGAGATTTGAGTTAAAAAAGAGTTACAATCGAACAGATAGTTAGACGTTCAGGGCCTCGAGCTAGTCGATTTATGGCCTCGAGGTCGATTCTCGAGCTCGTGCTCGAGCTATTAGGGGAAGTCGGGGAAGGGCTGACAGTCATGATATAAATAAAGGAGGCTCTTTATGGCCAACGATAAGCAATACATGAAGAACAAGTACAAAGTTAATAAAAAAGAGAAATAATATCGAGAGAGAGTGTTAGAGAGAAAAGAGAGAGAGTTATCATATATTTCTTGTAGAATAGTTGGAGTAACATCAGTCCTCTGAAAAATAAAAAAGATCCCCTTTATATAGAGGGGTAAACCATAGATGATACGACATATATTAATTGTAATGATACGGAGATTCAACAGCTAAATGCAACACCCTGATCTGTGTTCAAGGTAGGCCGGCTAGACCTTGTCAGACTTATTCGCATGCCTTGGGAACTCCCATTTTTACTCTAGCTAGTCCCGGTCGTTATTCTCTTTAGGTCGGGGGTCGATGAGCTCCGATGAAGGAGGTTCAGGCGCATCTCTACAACCTCAACGCTTTGAGGTAATCTTCCGAAATGCTTTAATAATGGGAAATAAGACCTTCTGATTTTGCCATTTACAGAGAGTCTTCTTGTTTCCTAGAACAAAGGAATAGGAAACATTTTTTATGCCCGATACTCTGGGCTCCTTGTATTGATGTCATACTGATGATGCAGTATGTGACATTAGCCTTTATGACAACCAAAAATGTTCCGTCATCTCGTTTTTCTAAGACCATTCAAAGCCTTGTGGTTTCTTATTCTTCAAAGACATAATGTCGTCGCCGATTTAGCTCCCAAGGACGTATTAAATGTTCCTGCCAATTTTTTTTCCAAGGACGATAATGGCACCGTCGGTTACGCTACCTCCTCTCCTATAAAATTGGAGCTTCCTGGGGTTAACCTTTAATCCAAGTGGCTTCCTATATTTCGCACATTTTATTTTCTTCCCATCCTTATCCCTTGCTTGTCATAATTGAGGCCCATGGCCTCGCGATCATATGGTCGTACAGAGGCTTACCCCCTGAACTTTTCTTAGTTGAGCGAGATTTTGTTGTTACACTGTTGTTGTTGTTGTTGTTGTCACTCTGAGGTGATAATGTGGGGGCGGCCGACTTCTTCCGATCTAGAAGGATGTTTGGACTTACACCGCTACCCTGGCTAGGTACATTACAGCTCTTTTAGATTCCTTAGGGTGCGGCGACACCATCTACTAACCGTTGCATCCTGTGCCAGGGCAACATCCCAAGAAGTGGCTTTGTAATGGTATTACTGGCAAAGCTCACACTAGATATTTATCACCCAGCCACTTCTTCGCTCCTTTCGGCTTCTCCTTCATCATGTTGCTTTTCTCCCTCGCTTTCCCCTCCTACATCTTCCCTTTGCAGATACCATTCTGGGGGTAGAGATGAGGCTCCTCGGGGGGATGACGTGTTGGAAGATATCGTCTTTGAGGCTATGTGCCTGGGGTGTTGATATCCGGAGATGTCGTTGCCGAAGTCACACCCTTCAGAATAAGCTAGGCTTTTAGTTTTTAACTATGTGTATCCCTTTGCTTCTTTGTTTCTATGTAGGGACCCTTTGTAAGCATTTGTAATCATATGTAGGGACCCCAGGAGGGCCGTTGTAAGACAATTTATATATATAACGATATTTCCTTGACTTCTGCCTTTGATGCTTTCGATATTCTTTTATATTTGTGGGGATTCAGCATATGCCTCTACTGATGATTGACAATATCTAACTCGGGCACGAGTATTCTTCTCGATCTTTGGTTGATAGAAAAAGCTCCTCTCTAAGCCTGCCGTCATTCCTCGGACCAAGCCCGAATTGGTCCGATTGAATCGGTCCATCGAGACTGTCGAGTCAAGTAGAAATAGTGCCCCGAACCTTGGAATTTTCAGAGAGTGGTCTCTGAGTGAGGATTATCTTTATGGCGTAGGTAACTTTTTAGGGCATTGTAGATAGGTCCCAGATGAGGGGTTACCCAGATTTAGGCGGTGTCTTGAGGTCAAGCCCTTATGCGCGGAGCTCGAAGTGCTCGTCCTTCTTCTTGAGGGGTACCTTTGAGATCGGATACCATCTTGAACTCTGTAATGGTGCTGAAGGATTCGTGGAGCCTAACTTCCTACTGATGGGGGTCCTCTAGGTCGGCTACTACCTCGGGACTGAAGATGATGCCATTGGCTTCTTTAGGCCTAACTTTTTATGGATGGAGGTCCTTGAGGTCAGGTAGCACCTCGGGATTGGAGATGATGACATTGGCTTCTTTAGGCCTAACATCTTGTTGATGGAGGTTCTCGAGGTCAGGTACCACCTCGGGACTGGCATCGAAGTCATTGGCCTCCCGAGTCCTATGTTGATCAGGCAGGCAGTTGCTGTTTCCCTACATATATATGGGGTTGCTTTCTCTTCTTGGGAGACGTCAATACTTTAGATAGCTATCCTTTCATTTCGGCGTCGATTCCTTTGCTACATTATCACCAGAGTGTGTGTGTAGGTTCCCAGTTTAGCTCTTCTAGTCTTGCCATAGCCATGACTGCTACTTCGGGGTTTGCCTCGCAGAGAAGGGATAGTTTTGCTCCCAGTGCTCAGGACACGCGGGAGTTTACCTTGAATACTATGTGTTTGATAAGAGAGGAGCACCTTGAGTTTGTGAGGTAAGTCTGCGGATGTTGATATGAGGTAGCGTTAAGGGTTCTTCACCCAGGCGAGGATATCATGGACCCTGCGGATTGATTCCTGAATGTATATACGTATCCTTTCAAACATGGACCTCTCGACAGGGTTGTGGTTGCCTTCTGTGTAAAGTATCAAGTTCCCGTGGTGAAGATACACCCATCATTTTGGCGAATAGTGTTGATGATGAGGTTTTTTGCAAAGAAGGCGGGGCTTGAATTCATGCTCAGCCATCTCATCACGATGTACCACACCTTTTACCACCGAGGTCTGGTAACCTTACGGTGCCATTCGTCCATGCCTTTTATTATTGATAATGAGGAAAAAAAAAGATTGAGAGTTGATTAGTTGCTTCATCCGAGTTGTGACAGCTGACGTTATCCCCATGGAACTATATGCGTGAGTGGAGCCTCCCGTGCTTTCTCCAATTTGTTCATGGTGAAAGCTAGTATCGTAACCATGTTTCCTCTTTTCCTATATCAATTTCATGGGCATCGGGTGATGTTCCTGATCTGCTTGGTTGGGTTGGGGAGCTGGCGATCCACTCGACTTGTGATGAGTGTAGGTGGAGAGCTGTGTCTCATGGCAGATGGCAAGCAAAACATCATGGTATGTGCATGTGCTACTTTTTCCTTATCCCTTGTTAATTAGGAGAGAAATTTTCCCTTTTTGCGTATTAATCATACTGTCGTAGGTATAGGAGAGCCTCTAGAGGTGAGGTTATGCTCCTCCAGATAGATGGAGGGGTTGCCAGCTTTCGAGCTAGAGGGCGACAACAATAAGCTGGACCGATCTTGCTGCACCCGAGGTTTCTTGTTCTGGAAAGATGGCTCCTCCTAGCGATCGTGCTTCGATCGAGGTTGATCCTTTCGGGGCTTAAGGGACTAGATCAACGGATGTGTGATCGACCTTCAAAGAAGTCTACCGACTTCACTTTGCGGTGTGCTTTGACATAGGCCTCTTGAATTCACGTCTTCCCTTCCTTATCGGGTTTTTCTTTTCCAAGCTTTTGATAGGCTTAGGTCCGAGCTGCCTCTCCATGGAGCAAGGCTTCGGAAAGCATTGTGTGAGGGTAGGTCCCTTAGGCTCCTTTGCAAGGAGAGGGAAGTTGAGTTGGCACACTAGCAATGTGCGGCATACCGGAGATGGAATTACGAGAGCTATTTGATAGAGCAGGTAAGTTTCTGTCTCGGGCGAGTGCGTGTTCTGCATTTTAACTTCTAAGGTTAATGCTTTACCTATCATAGCTGCAGAAAAAGATGGAGGCTCTAGAACGTCTTTGGGGTGAGGCCAACTAAATCAGAAATGACAATAGCGAGCTGAGAGCTCGGGCGCAGGTTCAAGCTTCGGAGGAGAAAGATGCCTTGGATAAAGTTCCTGCCGTTGAGTTACAACTCTGCTTAGCACGTGAAATTGCTTCACTTCAAGTGGATATGATCACAAAGTTTGATTCTGAACTTTCAAAAGTTAGGGTTGGGATCGTTGATGCTCGGACCGAAGCGACACTGAACCGTTCTAAGGCCGATCAGGAGATGGAGATTCATTTGAAAGACTCTACCGATTCCCAAGCCGAGTTGAACAGGGTCCTTTATGTGGAGAGAGGATATAAGAATATGCTCGTTGCAAGTCTCGAAGAAAGGTTCTCAAGGAGATCAGTTCCAGGGATTTTGTTCTCTTGGAATAGTTGGCGCAAGCGAGGTCGGACGAGCATGATGCTTTGTTACTCCTGTCTGATACTGAGGGAAGTAAAGACAAGGCCGGTTGGCTGTCGCTCTCATGGGTGGGACCAAGACCTCACCATTCCGTATGTAGTATCTTTCTAGTATCTTTGTAGATGGAGAATGTCTTTTTCCGCGTCTGTATAAGAAAGAAAAACCATTTTTATCTTTAGTACTTCTGTACCCTTTTCTATCCCTCATTTGGCCAGGTGAACTAGTCTCAGAGTCGATGAGAATCCTTAAATTCATCATATGGCCCCGGGGCCTCATTAGGCTTGCCTGGGGGCTCTTACGCACTCAGTCGATGTGACCTCTAGTTCAAGCAGGCATCTGAGCACTTATGCTTTTGCTCAACAGTTTCGAGTAAAGTATCTGAGTCATGTTTTGACTCGAGCTCATACGCCTTTGATCGAAGCGATCTTTTATGTGAATGAGTTTGGGGCTTATTAGGCTGGTGATAATAGCTCTTACGCTACTGCCCTGAGGCATATGTAGTTAACTTTTTTGGGTCCTGTCTCCTAATCGGGTTATGACTCAAGCTCATTTGACCCTCAAGTTTTCAGATGTCATAGCAACGAAGGTTCTTACGCTATGGGCCGGTGCGACCTTTATTGTAAGCTGGCGACAATGGCTCTTACACTTAGTGTCTAAGCGACCTTTTAATGTAGGCTTTATATTCCTTTCCTTAAGGACTTTTGAAATGATTATTCCTGACCTATCGTCAGTTCAGGAAGAACCTCGATTTCAAGTCATTTGCGGCGATGTTCGAGCACCTAGGGCGGTTCAGCTTGTAGGATGAGTAGCTTGAAGCCTTGTGTTTTGGAGCTGACATGGTCGAAGCTCTTTTGCCTGCCGAGGGTAGCCTTTTTAATCGATTATTTTCAATATAGATTCTACATAATGGCCTATGATTGTGTAGCGACGGTCGAGCGTCCCCGATTCGCGTTAGTTTGGCTGGTATAGCCGTATGACTATAGTCATTTTTGTTTGGACGGAGTCATTTTTGGTCTCGAGTGTAGCAGTTTAGGTGTATATATTAAGGGTGTACCTCTTTAGGTATCTTACAAATGTGCTATAGAGCCTAAACTTTGGGATTTTTTGCCTGTAGTAAGGTCTTACATAATTTACATGGCTTTGAGGTCTTACAGTTTTTTGATACCTGGTATAAATATGGTTCACACCATGCTTGAGGTCTTACAGTTTGTTGATACTTGGTACAAGTATGGTTCAATCCTTGCTTGAGCTCTTATAGTTTTTTGATACTTGGTACAATATGATTCATGCTTGCTTAAGGTCTTACAATTTTTATTATCGCCTTATCTATGTCTTACAACACCGAGTATACCCGCTTGGGGTCTTACGCCCTCTGATTTTATACTAAATGGTCATCGGCGATAGTCTCCGAGTCATTGAGTTCTTTTTGGCTCAAGAGCCATTACTCATGAGCTCAGAATTGCCTTATTGTGGTCTTACAACTTTGGAGATTCCAACCCTGAGGTCATGCATTTTTTGAGTTTTTTGGCGCCAGTCTTCAAATATTCAGGACGCTTTCTTTTTTGGAGATAATTCATGATTTCTGTGCTGCCTCTCGTTGAGGGCTTACTAGTTTTGAGTTTAGACCCTGAGGTCACGCGGGTGCCAAAATTATTGATGCTAGTCTTCGAGTATTTGGGATTTTTTCTGATGAAGGAATCGTTCTGGCAAAAATGTTGGGTTTTATTTGGAACAGGAGTCATGTTTGCAAAAAGCACTCCTTAATTATTTGGAACTAGTTTATGTGCCTCCGCCATCGGTGGCTGGGCTGTGCGGACACGGTTCATTTGACTGTTTGGTCTGGTACATCATTTTCCCATTAGGACCTTATTTGGCATTTCGTGGCTCTTCAGAGCGGATGATCTCCCAAGAGGATGTTCTTCGGCGCTCATGATTGATAGCAAAATAAACATTGAAGACTTGTTGGATTCCCCTTAGGTAGCATATAGGTGTTGCCTCATTAAAAACCTTGGCAGTAAAACCCTCTTCGGGACAAAAGCTCGGTCGAAGGAAAAGAGTGCAACAGATGCTTTTAAAACCTTAAGGTCTTCGGGTTGGGTTAGCATTTTTGACTGCTTTGATCGGGTGCCATCATAAAGGTTTAGTATAAAGTATAAAATTAAAAGGGAGATTGTTATACCTTATTGTCGGATGCGCTGGCGATGTTTCGAGGTCTGGTATGCCCTTGTTGTTTGTAATAAGGGCACGGTATGGTTCTCATTTATGTCCAATTGGGCTTAGTTGAAGACGTAGTTCGATTTAGGCTCTTTTGAGAGTGGAGATATTGGTACTGGTGCCACGTCGTGAGCCGTGCACATTTCCCTTGCCGCGTGCTGTTCCACGTGGATGGTTTTAATCCACTCCTTTGTTGGGAATTTCATCATCTAGTGGAGGGTGGATGGTACTGCTCTCATCCAGTGTATCCACGTTCGTCCGAACAAGGCATTGTACCTCATGTCTCCTTCGATGACATGGAATTTGACATTTTGGGTTGTGCCAGCCACGCTAACCGAGAGAGTGATCTCTCCTTTCATTGTTTTACTTTCCATGTTGAATCCGTTGAGGACTCGAGTGGCATGCACGATTTAGCCCAGCAGTCTGAGCTGCTCTATTACCTTAAAACTGATAATGTTGGTTGAGCTGCCTGGATCAACGAAGTCGCATTTTATTTGAAATGTATTTACGAGGAAAGACATTACCAGTGAGTTTTTATGAGGTTGGGACAAGGTTTCGGAGTCCTCCTCGCTGAAGGTGATGGCATCTCCGGGTACGTATCCCAGGTTCAATTTTCTCTGTTGATAGATGTTCTTGTCCTTCTCATTACGGGTTCCTGAGGAGCGTCGACACCCCCTAATATCATGCGGATAAAATGTTGTGGCTCTTTTTCTTCAATCTTATCGGTCGCCTCTCTTTATCGGAACTAATTTTTGGCTCGGTCACTCAAGAATTTTCTGAGATGACCTTTATTGAGTAACCTGGCTACTTCCACTTGTAGCTGGTGAAATCCTCAGTTTTGTGGTTATGCGTGTTGTGAAATTCGCATACAAAGTTATGATTCCGTTGGGAAGGATCCGATTGTACAGGCCTGGACCATCTGGTGTCCTTGATTTTGATGATGGCGAACACGATGTTTGAAACATCAACGTTGAAGTTGTATTCTGATAAGCGTGGTGCCCCTATTGGCCTCGTGTTTCCGTCGAATCCTGCTCTGTTAATGAGTCCTCGAGCATTCTGCCCTCGACTGATGAGTCGGTTTTTGTGAGGCGGGTTGCATCTTTGGGCATTTCTCCTATCTTTATGGCCGATACCTTTGTTTATTTGGGTTCGATTCCTTTTCTAAGAGCCTGCTCGAGTATATAGAACCAGAATGGGTTCCTTATTGATCATCCTCGACACTGATCTTTGACTGGTATCAGTTGTGGACGCTTGACCAGGTTACGACAGGATATTCAATCAGATTCTGTTTCAGCTGCCTTGAGGCCACTAAACTCGGCTTGTCCAGGCCTTGAGTCGAGGCCTATACCGTACAGTCGTCGGAGATCAGGGGTAGTTCAATTCGTTCCGTTTGAAAGCTAGATATGGACTCTCGTAGCATATCATTCTCCCTTTGCCTGATCTTGAATACGTCATACTTCCTCATTGCTACTTTCGTGGAACCGCGTGTGTCTTTATGAAGGAGTCTACCAACATGGAAAATGAGTTTATTGAGATGGGATCTAGATTATGGTACCACATCATGGCCCCCTTTGAGAGTGTTTCCCCGAACTTTTTCAGCAAGACGAACTCAATCTCATCTTCTTTTATGTGGTTTCCCTTCACTGCGCACGTGTAGGCGGTAACGTGCTCGTTGGGGTCTACGGTCCCGTTGTATTTCGGGAGTTCCAGCATTTTGAACTTCTTTGGAATGGGTTTTGGGGCCGCTTCCCTTGAGAACGGCAGCTGCACAAACATTCTCGAGTGTATGCCTTTGAGGATCGGGGGCGCGCCACGGATTTGGTCTACCCTAGAGTTGTAAATTTTGACCTTCTTATCGTTGGACGCTATCATTTTCTTTCTTGAATTGATCCTTTTGGTGAGGTCCTTGAGCATTTTTATGATGGAAAGATCAGCTATCGAACAATTATTGCTCAATCTCTCCGGTACCTGTTCGGCCAGGGGAGTTGTTGTCAATGCTAAAGTGTTGCGGGTTTTTTAGGTAGCTCTGCAATTGAGCGATAGCCAGCTTCCATGCCTGCAGCAATTCAAAAATAACGTGAAGGCTAACTTCCTATTCTTCCCGAGCTGGGGTTTTTTGGGCTTCCTGTTGGTCGCCTTGTTGTATGCTCCTATCGGTGAATGAGGTTTTGTCGATCTATTGTGCGTCGAACGAGCCTGCTTCCACTGGAGTCAGCCCAGGTGCGTTCTTGGGGTTCCGTGGCTGTGTGCCAATAATTGGAACAACCACACCATTTTCTTTATGATTTTCGAGGTCGTCATTTTCTACTCTGTTCACTAAGCCAGACATATTGACCTGAAATCGAAGATTCTGGACAAGACAAAGTGTGAAAGTAACTTGCGTTGTGTAGCGAAACTAGCTAGAAAATAATCACTATTATTTCTAGCCCCACGGTGGGCGCCAAACTATTTACCTTGAAAATGGTAATAACTATTAAATTTGTGGATGGGACTCTAAAAATATGTGACTTATTTTTATGCTAGTTTTAATGCGGTTGATGTTGTGTGTGTGAAGTTTAAGGATGAGATGCGAGCTAAAAAAGAGCTAGGACGATTCCCGAGCTCGGGCTCAAGCTATTAGGGGTAGTCGGGGAAGTGCTAACAGTCGTGACATAACTAAATGAGGCTCTTTATGGTCAATGATAAGCAATAAATGAAGAACAAGTATGAATATAATAAATAAGAGCTACAATATGGAGAGAGTGTGTTAGAGATCAAAGTGAGAGAGAGATTTATCATATATTTCGTGTAGAATAGTTGGAGAAACATCAGTCCTCTACAAAATAGTAAAGATCCCATTTATATATACGGGGAAACCTTAGATGGTACAACATACATTAATTGTAATGATATGGAGATGTGACACCTAGATGTGACCCTTTATCTATGTTCAGTGTAGGCCGGCTAGACCTTGTCAAACTTAGCCGCATGCCTTGGAAACTCCCAATTTTACTCTAGCCTCAAACAATATTCTCTTCGGCTTGGGTTTCTATGACCTCTAAGGAAAGAGGCTCGGGCACACCTCTGCAGCCTCGAGGCTTCGAAGTAATCTTCAGAAACGCCTCAATGACGGGAAATCGGACCCTCTAATTCTGTCGTATACAGGAGGCAAAACACCCCGGTGGGTACCGTGTGATTCTTTTCTTTAAGAAATATTTCCCTTTGTTTTTCCTAACTTTTTTACTGCAGGCGTTGGAGAATTTTCCGATATGATACCATGCCATCTAGAAAAGGAGGGGGGATCATCGGTATTCGAGCCGAAGAGCGATAACAAGCGTAAGAAATCCTTGGGGGCCGAGGAGATTTATAGTGAGGCAGGGTCTTCCTGTAGGTGCAAAGGAGATGCAACTATCGAGGTAGATCATGTTCCTATCGGTCATTGTACGAACATGGTCGCAACAGATAGGAGCGGCCACACATCGATGGCTCGAGCTGAGAGACCTGTCGGGGCAGCTGAGCTTGCAATACCAGAGGTTTCTAGCCTCGGGGGAGTAGCTCCTATTTTTCCGCCTTCTTTCCTGGTTGAATGTACTTCGAGGGAAAAGGATATTTTGCCGCTATCTTCTTCTCCCATCGAAGGTACTTTAAGGGATACAGATTTTCTGCCGCTATATTCCTCTACTGTTAAAGGTACTCAGAGGAATGTTCGAGGCCAGGGGCCTCCTAAATCAAGCGAGGGTTCGAGCGATCATATCCCCACCGAAAGCGGTTCAACTTGGGCTAATGAGACCAGGCCAGTAGATGTATGTTTAACTTTTGTGGAGGCTCAACGGCTCTATTCTGTGGTGGGTTTTGGTGGACAATTTTGGTTTTTTAGTTTTGCATTTTTATTTTCTCACTAAGCTACTTTTCCATAGGCCTTAGACAAGTCTAAGTCCGAGTTGCTCCGTCGTGGAGCCAGATTGCAGAAAACCCATGACGGGGAGAAATCCATTAGGCTTCTTTGTGATAAATGGGCAAAGGAGTTCGTATACCTTCGGTACGGGATGAGTCAAAGCTGGAACTAGGAAAGTTACCGAGCGAGATAGATAACCTTTGTTTGTATGTGATGCATGTTTCTACCTCTATCCTTAGAGATTAATATTTTGATATTTCAGTTGCAGAGAAAGACGGCAGACCCGGAATGCCTTTGGGCGAAGTTGGTTAGGCCATGTATGAGTGTAATGAGCTAAGGGCTTAGATAGATGCCCAAGTTGTGGCCAAGAAGAATTCTTTGGCCAAGGTTTCTACCCTAGAGATGCAACTCTAGAATGCTCGTCAAAATAGCTCCGTCCAAACGAGTAGGATTGTAAGGCACAAGTCTAACCTTTTGGAGATGAAGGTCGATGTCGTGGATGCCCAGGCTGAAGCTGAAGGATTTGAACTAAGGTTGACAAGAAAGTGGTCGTCTATTTAAAAGACGTTGCCGACACTCGAGCTGAGTTGAGAGGGGCTTCCAATCGGGAGAGCAGAAGTTATATATATGCTCAATGCAGATCCCATAGGAAAACCCTCGAGAAGATCCATGCTAGCGGTTTTGATCTTAGAGAAGAGATAGAGTAGGCCAAGGCAGATGAATGTGACGCCAAGATACTCATATCCGATATTGAGGATAATGAGGAAGAGGCTAATGGATCTAAAGTCGCCAAAGGTAAAGTAGACTAGGCTTTTCCTTTCTGATTTTGCTTACATTGTTCTTAGAGATCTTTGTAAATGAAGCTTTATATTATTTCATATATATATATAAAAAGAGGCCTTTCGGCTTTCCACTTTCATGAATTTTCCGTTACTTATGTATGCCATTCTTTTGTTTTAAATTTTGATGTTGTTAATGGTTAGCTAGATGAATTGGTCTTTGAGGGAAAACCATTAGGCTTACAAATCGGCACTGGGGCTCGTCGGGCTGGCCCGTAGGCTCTTACGCATTTGCCCCTAGGCAATCTTTAGTTAACCATTTCGAGATCAGTCTTTAAGTCGTGTTTTGACTTGAGCTCTTCGACCCTTAAGTTTTTGAATTTTTAGCAGGCTCTTATGCTCTTTTGTGTTGGGTCAGCACGACCTTTAATATGGGCTGGCATTTGCGCTCTTATGCGTTTGTTTGGTATGACCTCTAATATAGGTTGACGCTTAGACTCTTATGTGTTAGGTCGGTACGACCTCTAATATAGGTTGGCGTTTAGGCTCTTATACATAGGGTTGGTACGACCTCGAATATAGGATGGCGCTTAGTCTCTTATACGTTCGGTTGGTACAACCTGTAATATAGGTTGGCGCTTAGGCTATTCCGTCGTTAAATACTTTTTTGAAGTTTTTTTGTTCTCCTGACTCTTCAATGGTTCAATAAGAATCTCAACTATGAGCCGTTACGTAGCAATAACTGAGCACCTCGGGAGGTTTCACTCAATGGTTAAAATATTTCGAAGTATTTTCATTATTTGGAGCAGATATGGTCGAAGCTCTTTTGCTTATGTCGAGGGTTGCCTGATTAACCGAATCTTTTCAAAGTATTTTTTTATGTAATTGAAGGCCTGTGATTTTATGGTTACAGTCGCGCGTCCTCGAGTCGAGTTACTTTGGCCTGAGCCTTATGTCCGTAGTCATTGTGTTTGGCCGTAGCCTTTTAGTCCATGAGTGAGGTATCCTCAACGTTTATATTGAGGGTATCTCTTTTTAGGGGTCTTACAAGTTCGAATAAATAGCCTTGACATTAAGGTTGGGATTATGCCCTTTGTAAAGTCTTGGAAATTTTAACATGCCTTACTTAAGGTCTTACAGAGTTTTTTGGTTACTTGGCAGAAGTATGACTCATGCCTTGCTTAAGGTCTTACAGATTTGGTGTTTCCTTATGGAGTTCTTATGAGATCGAGGTTGCCCACATGGTGTCTTATGTACTTGAGTTTTTGACAGATTCATGGGGTAACAGTAGGCGATAGTACCCGAGACATCGAAAGTTTTTGGCTCAGGAACCGTTCTTTGCAAACTTGATGTTGCCTCATTGAGGGTTTACGAGTTTGATGTTTCCGGCCCGGAGGTCTTATGTCTTCGAGTTTTTGATGTCAGTCCCCTAGTGTTTGGGAAATTCCTGGCCCTGGGCCATTTTTGCAAACTTCTTTGAAGCGTGAAGCGTTTTGATGGTAAAAAATACTCCTTTGATTACTTGGTACAAGTATACAAGTTTTCATCGTCAAGGGTTTGATTATTCTATGCGGACATGGTTCATTTGACCATTTGGCCTGATACATCAGTTTCCTATCGAGGCCATCTTTGGCTTATCTTGACTTCTCCGGGGAGGTGATCTCCCAGGGGGATGCCGCCCAGTATTCAAGGTTGATTGAAAAGAAGCCTTGAATACTTGTTAAGTTCTCCATAGGTAGCACATAGATGTTGCCTCGTTAAAAACCTTGCCGGTAAAACCCTTATTGGGATAAAATACGATCAAAAGAAAGACTGCAACACTTGCTTTAAACCTAAGGTGTTCAAGCTGTAGGGTGCTTTGATTTTTCTAACTAGACACCTGCATACAGGTTTGTGTAAGACGTAAATAAAAAGGGAGATGATTATACCTTAGTAGTGATGGCACTTCGAGTATTGATATTCTTCAATTGCTTGCTTCGGTGATGTGGTACTGTCCTTGCTAATTGACTCGGGTGCAACCGAGAAAGTAGCTCGTGTTTGCTACTTCGCTGTTTGCTTATCCTTTGGCTCTTTGATGTTGAAGGCGTTGAAGTCGGTACCACATCGTGCACCGCGAACATCTCTCTTACTGCATGTTGCTCCCCGTACACAATTTTTATTCCGTCCTTCGTCAAAAATTTCATCATGTGGTGAAGGGTTGATGGTACTGCTCTCATGCAGTGTATCCATGTACCTCCGAGTAAGGCTTTGCACCTCATGTAACCTTCGATGACAAGAAACTTGACATTTTGGGTTGTGCCGACCATGCTGACTGGGAGGGTCATTTTGTCTTTCGTTGTCTAGCTTGCCTTGTTGAATCCGTTGAGGACTCGAGAGGCGGGCATGACCTGGTCAAGAAGTCCGAGTTGCTCCACCTCCCTCGACCTGATAATGATGGTTGAGCTACCTAGATCCACAACCACACATTCAATTTGAAATGTATTCACAAAAAAAGAAATTACGAATGCATCGTTATGAGTATGAGACAGGTCCTCGATGTCCTCATCACTGAATGTGAAAGCGCCATCAGTTATGTAACAAGGAGATCGCTTTTCTCTTGTGATGGATATTTTTGTTTGTTTGACAATGGATTCCTGTGGGATATCGGTTCGTCCGAAGATCATGTGGATGACATGTTGTGGCTCTTCTATTTCATTTTTCCTATTCTCTTCTCTTTCCCTAAACTGATTTTTGGCTCGGTCGTTGAGGAACTCTCGGAGGTGCCCTTTGTTTATTAATCGTGCTACTTCTTCTCAGAGCTATCTACAATCCTCAGTCCTATAACCGTGTGTGCCACGAAATTCGCACACCAGGTTAGGGTTCCTTTGCGACTGATCTAATTGTAAGAGTTTTGGCTATCTAGTGTCTCGGATTTATTGATGGTGGATATGATGTTTGAAATATCAATGTTGAAGTTGTATTTAGATAGTCGGGGTCCTCCGTCGGTTATGTGTGTCTGTCAAATCTGGCTCTTCTCACGAGTCCCCATGTATTCTGTCTTATATCTTCCCTTCGGTCATTCCAGTGTATGTTACGCCTTGGGGCGTTTCATTGATTTTCAGTGTATGGTTGGTACATTTCCTTGCTTGGCCTTGGTTCCGTTGCTAGGATACTACTAGGATATACTAAGCTCGAGGTGGCTCCTAATTGGTCGTCCTCGACCGTAATGTTTGATTGGTACTGGTTGTGGACATCCGACAAGTCACAGCGGGATATTCAACATATTTCTGCCTTAGATACTTTGAAGCTACCAAGCTTCATTCATTCAAACATTGGGTGAAGGCATGCACTGCCCAATAATCGGAGACTGGTGGTAATTCAATTCGCTCTACTTGAACGCAAGATGCAAGCTCCCATAACATCTAGTTTTCTCTTTATTTGATTTTGAAGATAACAGATTTCCTTGTAGCGACCATATAGGCACCGGCGTGTGCCTTTATAAAGAATCGGCCAGCATGCCAAATAAGTCTACCGAATTCAGGGCTAGGTTGTGATACCACATCATAGCCCATTTTGAAACTGTTTCTCAGAAATTTTTCAGCAAGACGGACTCGATCTCGTCGTCCTTCAGGTCATTCACCTTTAAAGCACAAGTGTAAGCAGTGTAAGCAGTCCGAGGTTCTGTTGTACTTTGGGAGATCAGGCATTCTAAATTTTTTCGGAGTGTGCTTTGGAGCGGCATTTGATGGGAACGACTTTTGTACAAATTTCTTTGAATCTACGCCCTTTAGGATCGGGGGTGCGCCTAGGATCTTGTCAACCCTTGAATTTTAGGTCTCCACCTTTTTTTTCATGACTTCTATATTATTTTCACCCAATTCAATCCTCTTCATGAGGTTCTTGAGCATGCTTATGATAGCGGGATCGGTTGTTGACCCGTTGTTGCTTGACCTTTCTGGTACTTGTTTGGCTTGAGGAGTCGTTTCCTGTGCTGCTATGCTCGGTGTTTTTTGGTGGCTCTGTAGTTGAGCGATCACCAACTTTTGTGCGTGCAACGTCTCAAAAATGACGTGAAGACTAACATCTCGTTCCTCCCAAGTTGGGGCTTTCTGAGCTACTTGTTGGTTTTCTTTGTGTATACTTCTGTTGGTGTGGGAGCTTATGTCGACCATGGGCATTGCATCAGACCACGTCTACTGGAGTTGGTTCTGGTGCATCCTCAGGGTTTTGTGGTGGTACACCGATGCTTGAAATAGCTACACCGTTCTCTTCATGGTCCTTAGGATGGTTGCCTTTATATGCATTCACTAAGTTAGACACTTTGACATGAAATCAAAGATTCTTTGACAAGAAAAAGTGTGAAGAGTAACATCTGTTATCAGAGAACCACCACGTAAACAATCACTATTATTTTTATCCCCACTGCAGGCGTCGAACTATTTACCTTAAAATTATAATTACAATTAGGTTTGATTTTCTTGTTCTAAAGATACGTGATTTATTTTAATTCTAGTTGTTAGGAAATAGATGCTACGTGTGAGACCGGAAAATGAGATAAAAGCTTGAAGAAAATATGATATGCAAATCGAATGGCTGCGAATGGGGGTACCGGGATAGTTTATGCTGGGCCTCGAGATAGAGCTAAAGAATCAGATTGGGGATGGACGATGAAGGACTAAATATTCTAAGAGCTTTGATGATGGCTCTTTGTGATCAATGATGAGTAACAAATGAAGCAAAATCAATAAAACACAATAAATATAAGCAATAAAATCTAAGGAATGATAGTAGGATATGTTTAAGTTAGAGAGCAAAGAATGTTCTTGTTCTTGTATTGTATATCATGTATCTTACAAAATGACAAGGGTCCCCTTTATATATGAGGGAGAAACCCAACATAGTACAGGTGCATTAATTACAAAGATATACGCCTGGTACAGCCATTTAATGTCATGTTACGGATTTGTACTGGTCTAGTAGATCTGGTAAGCTCTAACCACGTGCCTTGGGAATTCCTCGCTTGTCCATCATAGCCACCGATTTGCACTGCCCCGAGGTCGAACATAGGGAACCCTCGGGGTCGATCTTCAAGTTGTGCCTCGAGCCTTCTCAATAGGGGCTATGATGTTTTCGAATGATCATAAAATCGGACTCTCCAATTTTAGCCATATACAAGACTGAAGTTGCTTAGTGTAGTAGATCATTGTAGCATCATTAAGGAATGATTTTTAGGTATGTTGGCTAAACCCTTCTCTTAGAACAGAACCCCACAATATCCATCTAAGTCGCGAGATGCTCATTATGTATCAATCAACCAGGATAAGCTTGTATCAAAAGACATCCGTGATCAATATGTAATTCAAATGGTGCTGTTATGTTGTACTATTATTTGATAATGTATTAAAAGTATGGGTTGCTTATCTAAATTCTAGGAGAAATGACTTCCTGACCACTTAAACTTGCATTAGTTTGTAAAGCCAATATTTGAACTCTTGGATTTCCCATTTGAACACCTTTACTTGAAAAAATAGCTTCTAATAAACACTTGTAATGGTGCATGTTGTCCAATTGTTACTGACATGGATTTAGTTTAATATTTTTGTATAGCCATATCATCCTTTCATCCACGTCATTCATTCACACATGTATCATTCGCAATTATAGCAAAGACGAACCATATACAACTACTGACACTTGCATTTTCCGATTAAAAACCATCTCAATGTCCCGTTGTCGGCGACTGGCCAAAAGAGCAGCTGCTAAGAGGGAAGATGAACATAGTCATAACAATATCGGCAAAGCCGGAATACCCAGTTATAGATCGAAACCCACCTTTTACTAAGACTGTAGAAAATTTTAACACACTCGATTTCCTCCGTCTCACCACTATTTCTGGCATCTCCGTCACTGCCAGCTACCTCTCCAGTAAACTCTTTTCTCTGCTTTACCTTTTATTAGTCAAATCTTATTAATCAACCAAAACCCGAAGAAGAAATTAAACCCGTTCACAAATCATTGACCCAGATCAAATATCTAGGATCCACGTCTGATCACTGGAACAATCGAACTTAACTTCTAACAAGTCCTCCTCCGGCATTTGTCATCACCCACCACCCTCTTTCTTCTTTACTTCTTTTACCTCTCAAACCTAAATAAAAAGTGCGAGTATATAGAGAGCAAAGGTTATAGTAATTTGAACGATAATTCCGTTTGATTGCATTGAATTGAAGCTGGACCAAAACGAATTATTATAAGAAAGCTAAAATAAAGAGATAGAAATTGGGGAACCCTAGAGAAAACGTGAAGGAAAAGAGAGTAAGTGTCAGAGGTTGATCAAAGGTATGAGGATATATTAATTATGTATGTGACAGTTACATTTAGAGGTGTGGGGGGAGGGGAAAGGGAAAGGTCTTTTATTTTTGGGTCTTATTTATATTTTATTTTGATTCTTATATTATTTTAATAAAAACAATACATTCCACGGGCCTTTGCAAAGTGATTTGCACACAATTTAGCCATGTCGGTTGCGCCGCTTCCACATAGTCATAGTCAACGGTTAAATATGTTTATTAGTATCCGTTGTATGAAGTTTTCAAATGGGAAAAGTGCAAGTTCTTATATCGGCTTTTAAAATCCCTACAAGTTTAAGTGGCCAGGAAGCTATTACGCCAAAATTCTATGGCTTCAAGTTGCATTTAAAATGATCGCTAATGCCAACTGTGAAAGAAACTTCAATGCACTTAAGACTCTTTTCTGCTCATATGTATGCTTAATGTCTTGGACGTAAATGCGTTATTGTTGAACATCCACGATGATGGTTGAAAGAAAAAAAGGTGTGCATGAAATACCAAATGAGAAATGTGAAATATGAAACACGGCCAACGTGCCAAGAGAAATAAGACAATTGCCACAACTAGTGCCAAAAAAATGAAGAGATGTGATTGAAGTATGAAATGGGATGTTTTATAGAAAAGGATGATGTCTTCGGATGAGACAGCCTAGCCGACCGGGTCGTGATCGGATGCCATGTTGCCCGCATGGTGGTGATTGCTCTAGAAATTATAATTTAAGTTGTAATTGTGATTGTGATTGTGGCTGATGTCCCATAGGAGATGCCCTAGTCGATCAGGTCGTGATCGGACGCCATGTCGCACATATGGTGGTGACTATATTGGAAATTGTAATTGTGTATGCGGCTAAAATCGGAGAGCCCGATTTTACGACCATTTTGCCTTGCCCTAGATTCACCCTGAAGGCATGAGGCACAACTCGAGGTTCGTCCTCGAGGGTTCTTTATGACCGACATCGGGGCTGCACTAATCGATGGTTACCATGAACAAGCGGGAAGTTCCCAAAGGCACGAGACCAAATCTTACAATACCTACAAAAGAAGCACTAGTCTGTACCATATTAGTTAATAGCTGTACCCGCAATATTTCCTTGTAATAATTACTCATGTACTATGTTGGGATTAGCCTTACTATATAAAGGGGACCCTTACCATTTTGTAAGGGGGTGACATTCAATACAAGAAAAAGTACATTCTCTACTCTCTAACTTAAACATATTCTCATTTGATCTTATTACTTACTTTTATGGTATTTCATTGATTGTTCTTCATTTATTACTCATTATTGATCATAAAGAGCCCTCATCAAGGCCCTTAGAACTGTTAGTTCCCTATCGACGGTCTACAGCCTAATGTATAGCTCGACCCCAAGGACTAGTATAACCTAGCTCGAGGCCTTGATTCTCAGCTACTCGGTTTCTTTGAACACACTGCCTTCAGGCTTTTCTATTATTTTCTAGTTTCAAACTTAGCATCTATTGTCTAACAACTAACATAAAAATAAATCACGTATTTTTACAACTACAAAATCAAATCTAATTGTAATTACCATTTTTGAGGTAAACAGTTTTGCGCCCACCGTGGGGCTAAAAATAATATTGATTATTTTCTTGCTGGTTTACTACATAATGCAAGTTATATTTCACACTTTTTATTGTCCAAGAATATTTAATTTCAGGTCAAAATGTCAAATTCGGTGAATACTCATGAAAACAACGGACTTGAGGACTATAGAGAGAATGGTATAGTTGTTCTAGGTATTGCTATTCCAGCACGAAACCCCGAGGATGCACCAAAACCAGTTCTCATAGACGCGGTCTCGCACAACGCCCAACATGTCGACATAAGCTCCCACACCAACATGATTATGCCCCAAGAGAACCAACAAGAAGCTCGAAAAAATCCAGCCAGGGAAGAAGGAGAGGCAGACTAGATAAACGAAACGGAAAAAACCCAGAATGACGTTCATATGATCATCGGAGGGAGCGACGTTCACCAAAGACCCGTGATCAAGCGGACTAAGGTTTCTGCAGCAATGGAAGGGCAAATTCGGGCCCTCATGCCCGAGGACATCCTTGACTACAGTGAATAGGACATCGAGACCTTGTCTCATCCCCATAACGCGCGTTGGTAATTTTGTTTCTCTTGAATAATGTTAAAATTAAACGTGTACTTGTGGATCCATGTAGCTAGGCCAACGTAATCGGGTCAACGGTGGTAGATCAGCTCGAATTGCTTGATCAAATCATACCTACCTCCCAAGTCCTCAACGGCTTCAACATTGTCGGCGAAATAACCAATAGGGAGATAATACTCCCAGTCAACGTGTCTAACACGGTTTGAAACACAAAATTTCATGTCATTGAAGGTTACATGAAGTACAATGCATTTCTTGGAAGGCCATGGATACACAAAATGAGGCTACTATGGTCAACTCTTCATCAGAACATAATGTTTTTGGAAGAAGACGGTATATGGAGAATAGCATGCGGCGAACTAGATGTTTAAAGTTCATAATGAGGCACCAACCTCAATACCCTCCACCTCGGAGGAGCTAGAGGACAAAAAGACCCCCGAGAACGACGAAGAAAACTTCCTCGCCCCCCTTAAATTCATTGCCCCCAACGAATCGGATGCAACAAAATCAACAGTTGAATAGATGGAACAAACCATTTTGATTGAGAATCTCCAAGATTGGAAGGTATGACTGGGAACGGGATTAACCTTCGAATTCATGAGAGAATTCATTCAATTCCTTATTAATAACATTGATTGCTTTGCATAGTACCATTTAGATATGACAAAGATCCCACCGGAATAACCACCCCGGGTTCAATCCGGTGAAGCAAAAAAGAAGTCCTCATTCCAAGGTAATAAAAGCATTCATGAAGGATGTGGTAACAAAACTCCACAAAATAGGATCTATTAGGGATGTAAAATATCCCGAATGGTTGTCCAGTGTGGTGGTAGTTCCCAAAAAGGGGAATAAGTTAAAAATGTGTGTAGATCATAATGTCTTGAATAGAGAATGACCCAAAGATTCATTCATGTTGCCCAACATCGACTGCTTGATCGATGCTACAGTCGGCCATGAGATCATCCCCTTTCACGATGCATACACGGGATATAATCAAATTCTGATGAACCCTGAGAATAGGGAAAAAACCTCGTTCATCATGAAGAACGGTACGTACTTCTATAATGTGATTCCCTTCGGCCTGAAAAATGCAAGAGCCGCATACCAATGCCTAGTTAATAAAATGTTCAAAAACCAAATAGGTAATTCCATGGAAGTTTAGATTGACAATATGTTAGTTATGTCCCTGCGCATAAGACCGTTTCACTCATTTGCAAGAGACATTCGACATCCTCAAAAGCTACAACATGTAACTAACCCTTAGAAAGGTGCTTTCAGAGTGGGTTCGGGCAAATTCTTACGGTTCATGGTGTTAAACAATGTAAAGTCTGTGAAACAGCTGATTGGGCGAATAGAAGCTTTGGGCCGATTTATATCAAGGTTTTCAAATAGGAGTCATCATTTGTTCTCCCTACTCAAAAAGAAAAATAGCTTCTAATGGACTCCGGAATGCCAACGTGCTTTAGAGGAGTTGAAACGATATTTGAGGAACCCACCTTTACTCCACACCTCGAAGGAGGATGAAATGTTATATCTGTACCTGGCTGTGTCCGAGGTAGCAGTAAGTGGTATGATGGTTTGACAAGAGTAAGGTATGCAATACCTTGTCTGTTATGTAAGTCGGACCCTAGGAGATGCCGAAATCGGGTATCAACACCTAGAAAAGTTAGCATCTTAAAAATTAGAGCCTTATTTTGAATGCCATCGTATTTTTATTTTAACAACATACCCTCTCCAAAGGATATTTCATAAGCCTGATTGTCAGGCTGTCTGGACAAGTGGGAGATCGAACTCGGGGGTACGATATCGAATACCAACCTCAAACGGCTATCATATCCCAAATTGTGGGAGATTTTGTGGCCGACTTCACACCTACCCTCATTGTCGAGGTAGATAAAGAACTTCTACTAAAAACGGGCATATCTTCGAAGGTTTGGACCTTGTTCACCGATGGCACCTCGAACATGAAAGGTCCCGAACTTGATATAGTCTTGAAGTCACCTATGGGCGGCATGATTAGGAAATCTATAAAAACTACAAAATTGACAAACAACGAAGCTGAGTAAGAGGCCATGATTGCAGGTCGGGAATCGACCAAAGGCCTAGGAGCAGAAGTCATCGAAGCAAAAAGTGATTCCCTTCTGGTAGTGAATCAGGTAAATGGGAGCTTCAAGGTTCGAGAAGACAGGATGCAAACGTACCTAGACAAAATCTAAGTCACATTGCACCACTTCAAAGAATTGACTCTTGTCTGCATACCTCGAGAGCAGAATAGCGAGGCCGATTGTAAGGGCTGGTAAAAAATTTTGCTCAAAGCCTAGTACTTCGTAGTGTCAAGTTCCGTATGTGTGTTGGGAATGTGCAAGCTCGCCGTGGTTTGGACCCTTTTTACTGATTCTGCACTTAAAAATCAAGAATCAAAATTTTCCAGAAAATTGCCATTATGCGCTACAGAATGCGGTCGCAGATCAGGTATGCAGACCGCATTTCTGCCGCAGAGTAAATCAGGGAGTTAATCGAAATTGATGTTGAAAATGCGGTCTTTTATGCGATCGCACAATCAATATGCGGACCGCATAATAGTAGCATAAATTCCTCAAGAATTTGTGAAGGTCAGTTCTACGGAGCATTATGCGACTGCAGAACAGGAATGCAGACCTTATTCCCATTGCATATCAGAGAAGAAACGCTCAGAGTTTTGGGGCACTTTTGCGGTCCAATATACGGACCGCATTTCTATTCTACGACCGCAAAGTGCGACTGCGGATCCTGCCCGGGCTTCTATTTTTCTAAAATTTTAAACCTGACCCCTTTTTAATAAAATACCCCAACCCCTCGTTTTTAATGATCTTCTGAACAAAATAAGAGAGAGGGAAGGGAGGGTTCTTGAAAGAGAAAGCAATCTTCATCAATTTGATTCTTAAAAACTATCCGGGCCGGGAAAATTCAAAGTAATTGCCCTCATCCCCATTCTTGCAGGTAAAATCCCTAACCTTTTTCCTTGATTTTCAGGTTTAAACTGGGGGGGGGGTCTCATGCATTGATTCTTGAAATTAATGGTTGAAATTGTACATGCATGCCTTCTTAAAACTTAAAACCTATCAAGGGGAAATTGGGTAGAGATAGAGGTTTGCAAAAGAAGGGTTGATAACCTTAATAAGTTTGAGTAGCATTTGTGAACCCCAATTCTAAGTCATGTGTATTAATCTGTGCACTAGATTGACGTTGCTAGATTATTTGGTGAATTGAAAATAGAAGCTAAAAGGGAATTTGGCTCCAGGTATGTATGGCTATCTTTGATTTGTAAAATCGCCTTGTTTGGTGTACGAATACTTGGAATGTGATATCTACGTGGATATTTTGTGAAATTCTTGTAAGTGGTATGATTGTGAATGTGATACGTGGTAAGAGCTGAGGAACAAATGATGGAAGGAAACCGTAAATGATGCAACTGGAATAACTGTGACAACAACATATGTGGCTTATTGTGGGCAATTATTGTTGTGACATAAAACACATGTGAGTTGTTGAATATGATGGAAATAGTATTGATGGTCATGGAAATACTTATAAAGTGTTGTTGTTACTTCTTAAGAAGTGTTGTTGTTGATCTTTGTGAATTGTTCATTGTTGTTGTGTTGTTTGTGAATTGTAACTGTACGGTGGGATCGGTTTGCGCGCCGCAACACGAAGTTATAAGCTGTGGGTTGTGGTGATAAGGATGGCCGAGGTAATAAGGGTGGTCGAGGTAATAAGGGTGGAAAGTGATCGAAATCGCTATTAAAATAAAAATATGAGCAAATTGTGAAATTATTGTTGTGGAAATGTCGAAAGGGAAATAGGAGAGATTGTAAACTTGTTTGGCTTGACTGTTCCTTTCTTGTGTATTTGATTGTCGATTCTATTACTGCTTCCTACTTGTGTATGGTCTGAGTTTACTTGGGGCAAAGTTTGTTCATATATACCAGTACAAATCAAGTGTACTGACGTCCCTTTCACCGGGGGCGCTACATTCGTGTTATGATTGTAGGTAGATCCATAGCATAAACTCCTGTCTACCGACCGTATCAACTGAATTGGTGAGCCCCTTTTCGTTCGGGACCCTGCGTGGATCATGCCGCTTCTGTTTTGGGATCTTGTTTTGATATTTGTATAAGGTATAGTCGGGGCCTTGTTACCAGCAAGTATTGTATCATCCTTTTTTCATAATTAGAGGCTCCGTAGATGGAAATGAAGGTCATGAACTTATGTAATATGTATCTTGTATGTTGGGCTATGTAAAATGTAAACCACACTAAGAATCACGTACCGTGTGTATGTTTTGAAATAAATCGGTGTTTTAATTGTAAATGGTTATTTCACTTTGCTAATAAGTAATGAAGAATGTGGGGTAACACGTGGTATAGGAAAGGCACCCAGGTCTGCTTGACTGGGGATACCCGGTCGAGCACCGATCATGTCCCTCAAATTTGGGGCGTGACAAACTTGGTATCAGAGCCTAAGGTATTAAAAAAGTCCTAGGATGTCTCGGAGCCGTGCCTAGTAGAGCCCTTCTTATCGGTGTGTTTTCGACCACATCTATAAGTAGGGGGATACACGGGTATTTAAGAAACTATCCTCTTCTTTGTTATTCCATATCGTGCGGTGAGGTGGAAAGTGGAAGTATTTACATCTAACTCGTGCTTTGTTACGAAATTTTAAGAAATGGCACCTAAGAAGAAAGGTAGACTCGGCCTTAGGGCCGACGCCACCCCAAGTGTGGATGTGAATCATGTACCTGATGCCGTGGGTAAGAGTGACTCCCCGGCCTTAAATCTACCTGGCCCATCTATTCTAGATCCAAGCATTCCTGTTCCAACTTCCGGTCCCGTGGTTTCTGATGGGGACCTTAGAGGAGCCATATGTATGTTGACCCAGTTAGTGGCCGCTCAGGCCTAGAGATCTCATGATGCCCATGTGTGCTCCAGCGGACAGGGAGATTCCGCCAGCTCCAAAGTCCACCAGTTCCTGCAATTGACCCCTCCAGAATTCACAGGCACAAACCCAGAGGCCGATCCGCAGGATTTCCTTTATGAGATGTATAAGACCCTTTGAGTGATGAAGGCTACAGAGACAGAGGGGGTTGAGTTGGATTCATACAGGTTGAGGGGAGCAGCACGTTCGTGGTTCGAGATGTGGGAGGATTACCGTGAGGAGGGAAGACCTCCGGCTAGATGGGATGAGTTTGTAGATTCCTTTGTGGACCACTTCTTGCCTGCCGAGATAATGGCAGCTCGTGTCACTGAGTTCGAGGTTCTCAAGCAGGGCAGTATGAGTGTTTGGGAGTACCACATGGAGTTTGTGAGGTTGTCCAAGTATGCTCCTAAGTTAGTGTCGACCATGGATGCTCGAGTTCGGTATTTCATTCAGGGTCTTGGTCCTTTGGTAGTGAATGAGGTTGCTATGGCGGTCTTACACTCAGTTATGAATTATGGAAAGATTGTAGGATTCGCTCAGGCCATAGAGGCTAGGAAGTTGAAAATACGGGCAGAAAGGGAGAGTAGTAGTAGGGCCCGGTCAATGGTTCACGCAGGGAGACCAGTTCCAGGGAGAGGATCATCAGGGCCATCCTAGTCATATGCTCAGTCCTCAGCGAGTGCACCGCCATCTATGCAAAGTTAACAGCAGAGCAGTCACTCGAGACAAGGTTCAGACAATAGGAGGTCCCATCAGTCCGGTCATCCAGGAGTGAGGTCTCAGCAACAAGAGGGAACTACATGCCCCAAGTGTGGGAGATTCCATACAGAGACTTGCTATTTGGATATCCCGGTATGTTATAGGTATGGGGTGAGAGGTCACATCCAGCGGGACTACCGTGCGCCCAGTCAGGGTATGGGTAGGGGATCTGCCCAATCATCCGGTTCTTCAGTTGCTACATCATTCGTGTGTCCTCCAGCTCCAGCAGGGCATGGTGCAGTTAGGGGTGGAGCTCGTGGTAGAGGTGGACCTAGCTGGTTCTATGCTTCGAGTGGTCGCCAGAGTGTTGAGGCTTCTCCAGATGTTGTTACAGGTATCTTGTCTGTTCAGGCCATTGATTGTTATGCTCTTATTCATCTGGGTCCTCTTTGTCTTATGTCACCCCATTCATTGCTTGATGTTTTGGGATAGAACCCGAACAGCTTCATGGGCGGTCCTCTGTATCGCCTCCGGTTGGTGATTCTATTATAGCCTCGCGAGTTTATAGGAATTGTATTGTCACGGTGTGTGGTCTTGTTACCACGGCCGATCTTGTTGAGCTTGGAATGGTAGATTTTGATGTAATCATGAGAATAGACTGCATTTATTCGTGCTTTGCCAAACTTTACTGCCGAACGAGAGTCATGAGTCTCGAGTTCCCTAACGAGCCGGTTATTGAATGGAAAGGAAATGGTGTGGTGCCAAAATGTAGCTTTATTTCTTACCTTAAGGCTTCGAAGATGATTAAGAAGGGGTGTATCTATCATTTGGTCCGGGTGGCGGACACCACTTCAGAAGTGTCAGTCCCTGAGTCCGTGCCAGTTGTGAATGAGTTTCTTGAAGTGTTTCCGGATGAGCTTCCAGGGATTCCGCCAGATAGGGAGATTGATTTTGGGATTGATGTATTGCCAGATACTCAGCCAATATCTATTCCACTATACAGAATGGCGCTAGCAGAGTTAAGAGAGTTAAAGGAGCAGCTGAAGGATTTATTAGGGAAGGGGTTCATACGACCGAGTGTGTCGTTGTAGGGTGCTCCGGTTCTCTTTGTCAGAAAGAAGGATGGGTCACTTCGGATGTGCATTGATTATTGGCAGCTTAACATAGTCACCATTAAGAATAAATATCCTTTGCCTCGGATATATGATTTGTTCGACCAACTGCAAGGTGAAAAGTTCTTCTCCAAAATTGATCTACGGTCCGGGTATCACCAATTGAAGATCAGAGAGCAGGATATTCCTATGACTGCCTTCCGAACTTGCTATGGTCACTTCAAATTCTTGGTTATGTCTTTTGGGCTAACCAACGCCCCGGCAGCTTTCATGGACCTTATGAATCGGGTTTTCAAGCCATTTATAGACTCTTTTGTGATTGTTTTCATTGACGACATCCTCGTTTATTTGCGGAGCAGGGAGGATCATGACGATCACCTCAGAGTAGTTTTGCAGACTCTTCATCAGCACCAGTTGTACGCAAAATTTTCAAAATGTGAATTTTGGTTGGATTCCGTCACTTTTCTGGGTCATGTTGTTTCCAGTGAGTGTATTCAGGTGGATCCTCAGAAGATTGCAGCAGTGAAGGATTGGCCTAGACCCACGCCCCCGACGGAGGTTCGTAGCTTCTTGGGTTTAGTCGGGCACTATCGGAGGTTTGTGGAAGGATTCTCTACCCTCGCCTCCCCATTGACTAAATTGACACACAAAATAGTTATGTTACAGTGGTCCGATGCTTGTGAGAAAAGTTTTCAGGAATTGAAGTCAAGGTTGACCTCGACATCGATATTGGCTTTGCCAGAAGGCACGGAAGGATTTGTGGTTTATTGTGATGCCTCCAGGGTCGGTTTGGGGTGTGTATTGATGCAGCATGGGAAGGTTATAGCGTATGCTTCAAGGCAACTCAAGAATCACGAGAAGAATTACCCGATGCATGATTTGGAGCTTGCAACAGTTGTATTTGCCTTAAAAATATGACGGCATTATCTTTATGGGGTCCATGTGGATGTGTTCTCGGACCACAAGAGTCTCCAATATTTGTTCAAGCAGAAGGAGTTAAATTTTAGGAAGCGGTGGTGGTTAGAATTGCTCAAGGATTACGATATTAACATTTTGTACCATCCAGGGAAAGCGAATGTGGTGGCCGACGCCCTCAGTTAGAAATCCATGGGTAGTTTGGCTCACTTGGGAGCGGATCATATGCTCCTAGCTCGGGAGGTTTATTAGTTGGCCAGTCTTGGGGTTTGCATTTCGAACCCAAGTGAGGAGGAAATTATGGTTCATAACTTAGCAGAATCGTCATTTGTAGCGGAAGTCAAGGAAAAGCAGGTCATTGACCCAGCATTGGCACAGATGAAGGAGGCAGTTCTGAACAACAAAACTTTGGCATTTTCACTCGGCGGCAATGATGGTGTGTTACGATGTTATGGTAGGCTACGTGTTCCAGATGTCTATAACCTTCGCGAGAGGGTAATGGCGGAGGCTCATCATTCCAAGTATTCGGTCCACCCAGGTTCTACAAAATGTATCACGATCTCAAGGAAATTTATTGGTGGAGCGGTATGAAGAGGGGTGTGGCGGACTTTGTATCTAAATGTCCAAATTGTCAGCAAGTAAAAGCTGAGCATCAGCGGCCCGGTGGGATAACCTAGCTTATGGAAATACCAATGTTGAAATGGGAGATGATCAACATGGATTTCATGGAAGGATTACCTCACACTCAGCGTAAGTTCGACTCAATTTGGGTGATAGTGGATCGACTCACCAAATCAGCCCACTTTTTGCCAGTCAAGTCCACCAATACTGCAAAATAGTATGCTCGGTTGTACATCAAGGAAATAGTGAGGCTTCATGGTACTCCAATCTCTATTATTTCGGATCAAGGGGCTCAGTTCACAGCTAATTTTTTGCAGAAATTTCAGCAAGGTTTGGGTACTCAGGTGAATCTCAGCACGGCTTTCCATCCGCAGACCGATAGTCAAGCAGAGCGGACTATTCAGACGCTTGAAGATATGTTGCGGGCTTGTGTCTTGGATTTTAAAGGTAACTGGGATGATCACTTGCCCCTAATAGAATTTGCTTACAATAACAACTTTCATGATAGCATCCAGATGGCCCCATTTGAGGCATTGTACGGAAGAAGATATAGGTCTCCGATCGGATGGTTCGAAGTAGGTGAAGCAGAATTGATAGGGCCGGATCTCGTGCACCAGGCTATGGAAAAAGTTAAAGTCTTTCAGGAAAGGATGAAGACTGCTAAGAGTCGCCAAAAATCTTATGAGACGTATGTCGAAGAGAATTGGAGTTCCAGGTAGATGATTGGGTATTCTTGAGGGTGTCTCATATAAAGGGAGTCATGCGATTTGGGAAGAAAGGGAAGCTGAGTCCTAGATATGTCGGGCCTCATCATATCATTCAAAGGATCGGGCAAGTTTATTATAGGCTGGAGTTGCCCCCTGAAATGTCCTTGGAGCACCCGGTGTTCCATGTGTCTATGTTAAGGAAAGTGGTTGGAGATCCGTCCACTATCATGTCAGTTGAAGAAATCAAGGTTACTGAAGAGTTATCATATGAAGAAATTCCGATTGCTATTCTTGATATGCAAGTCCTTAAATTGCGAAATAAGGAAATTGCTTCAGTTAAAGTGTTGTGGTGAAATAAACAAGTCGAGCAAGCCATGTAGGAAATGGAAGATGAGATGAAAGAAAAATATCCCCATTTGTTTGAACAAGTCTAGTAGTGATCGTTCGAACTCTTGTCCCTAAGCGAACTGGCATTGTGTCCCATTTGGTGCAAAGACACCCTATTTCTCCCCTAAATGCTTTACTATTGTAATTCCTCATGTTGTGCCGAAATTGTATGTGTTGTGATTATTTGAGTAAGATGCAAACCCTTCTTGGTAAATGAATGTTCTGTAAGAACTCTTGTGATAAGTAATTGGCTTATGATAGTATAGATTGGTAATGATTAATTTGCATATGTACAGTGAATCGAAGTGGTTAAACTGTATGGGACTCATTGGAGTAATCAAACTATTTGCAAAAGTGTGTCAAGTGATTGAATATGTGCAAGTCTAAGGGTGATGAATTGTATACCAGTTATAGGGATAATAGGAATTGTGTAATGGTGCATGGAAATGTGTTTAGGGGACTCTCTGACAGATATATATATCCAAATTACAAAGGGAATTCTGGCAAAATTTTTCTAAAATATGGGAGTTAGTGGAAAAATTAGGGGGCTTGCAAGACATGTTTAAACCAACTGATTTTCAAAAATCCTCATTCGAGGACGAATGATTTTAAGTGGCGGAGGATGTAAGGCCCCATAAAAATTTGTGCTCAAAGCCTAGTACTTCATAGTGTCAAGTTCCGTATATGTGTTGGGAGCTCGCCGCGGTTTTGACCCTTTTTACTGATTCTGCACTTAAAAATCAAGACTAAAAATTTTCCAGAAAATTGCCTTTATGCGGTCGTAGATCAGGTATGCGGACCGCATTTCTACCGCAGAGTTAATCAGGGACTTAGTCGAAATTTATGTTGAAAATGCGGTCTATTATGCGATCGCATAATCAATATGCGGACCGCATAATCGTCGCATAAATTCCTCAAGGAGTTGTGAAGGTTAGTTCTGCGGTGCATTATACGACCGCAGAATAGGAATGCGGACCGCATTACCATCGCATACCCAAGCAGAAACGCTTAGAGTTTTGGGGCACTTCTGCGGTCCAATCTGCGGATCGCATTTTGATTCTGCAACCGCAATGTGCGATCGCTGATCCTGCTCGGACTTCTATTTTTCTAAAATTTTAAACCCGACCCCTTTTTAACAAAATACCCCAACCCCTCATTTTTAATGATCTTCTGAACAAAATAAGAGAGAGGGAAGGGAGGGTTCTTGAGAGAGAAAGCAATCTTCATCACTTTGATTCTTAAAAACTATACGGGCCGGGAAAATTCAAAGTAATTGCCCTCATCCCCATTATTGCAGGTAAAATCCCTAACCTTTTTCCTTGATTTTCAGGTTTAAACTGGGGGGGGGGGGTCTCATGCATTGATTCCTGAAATTAATGGTTGAAATTGTACATGCATACCTTCTTAAAACTTAAAACCTATCAAGGGGAAATTGGGTAGAGATAGAGGTTTTCAAAAGAAGGGTTGATAAACTTAATAAGTTTGAGTAGCATTTGTGAACCCCAATTCTAAGTCATGTGTATTAATCTGTGCACTAGATTGACGTTGCTAGATTATTTGGTGAATTGAAAATAGAAGCTAAAAGGGAATTAGGCTCCAGGTATGTATGGCTATCTTTGACCTTTGTAAAATCACCTTGTTTGGTGTACGAATACTTGGAATGTGATATCTACGTGGATATTTTGTGAAATTCTTGTAATTGGTATGATTGTGAATGTGATACGTGGTAAGAGCTGAGCAACAAATGATGGAAGGAAACCGTAAATGATGCAACTGGAATAATTGTGACAACAACATATGTGGCTTATTGTGGGCAATTATCGTTGTGACATAAAACACATGTGAGTTGTTGAATATGATGGAAATAGTATTGATGGTCATGGAAATACTTATAAAGTGTTGTTGTTACTTCTTAAGAAATGTTGTTGTTGATCTTTGTGAATTGTTCATTGTTGTTGTGTTCTTTCTGAATTATAACTGTACGGTGGGATCGGTTTGCGCGCTGCACGAAGTTATAAGCTGTGGGTTGTGGTGCTAAGGGTGGCCGAGGTAATAAGGGTGGTCGAGGTAATAAGGGTGTAAAGTGATCGAAATCACTATTAAAATAAAAATATGAGCAAATTGTGAAATTATTGTTGTGGAAATGTGGAAAGGGAAACAGGAGAGATTGTAAACTTGTTTGGCTTGACTGTTCCTTTCTTGTATATTTGATTGTCGATTCTATTACTGCTTCCTACTTGTGTATGGTCTGAGTTTACTTGCGGCAAAGTTTGTTCATATATACCAGTACAAATCAAGTGTACTGACGTCCCTTTCACCGGGGGCGCTACATTCGTGTTATGATTGTAGGTAGATCCATAGCAGAAACTCCAGTCTACCGACCGTAGCAACTGAATTGGTGAGCCCCATTCTTGCAGGTAAAATCCCTAACCTTTTTCCTTGATTTTCAGGTTTAAACTAAGGGGGGGTCTCATGCATTGATTCTTGAAATTATTGTTGAAATTGTACATACATGCCTTCTTAAAACCTAAAACCTAACAAGGGGAAACTGGGTAGAGATAGCAGTTTGCAAAAGAAGAGTTGATAACCTAAATAAGTTTAAGTAGCGTTTGTGAACCCCAATTCCAAGTCACGTGTATTAATATGTGCACTAGATTGACGTTGCTAGATTATTTGGTGAATTGAAAATAGAAGCTAAAAGGGAATTCGGCTCCAGGTATATATGGCTATCTTTGACCTTTGTAAAATCGCCTTGTTTGGTGTACGAATACTTGGAATGTGATATCTACGTGGATATTTTGTGAAATTCTTGTGTTTGGTGTGATTCTGAATGTGATACGTGGTAAGACCTGAGGAACAAATGACAGAAGGAAACCGTAAATGATGCAACTGGAATAACTGTGATAAACAACATCTATGGCTTATTATGGCCAATTATCGTTGTGACATAAAACACATGTGAGTTGTTGAATATGATGGAAATAGTATTGATGGTTATGGAAATACTTGTAAATTGTTGTTGTTACTTCTTAAGAAGTGTTGTTGTTGATCTTTGTGAATTATTCATTGTTGTTGTGTTGTTTGTGAATTGTAACTGTACGGTGGGATAGGTTTGCGCGCCGCAACACAAAGTTATAAAGTGTGGGTTGTGGTGATAAGGATGGCCAAGGTAATAAGGGTGGCGCTACATTCGTGTTATGTGGGTTGTGGCGCTACATTCGTGTTATGATTGTAGGTGGATCCATAGCAGTTACTCTAGTCCCCCGACCGTAGCTCCTCATCACTTCCCGTCAGCTGAATTGGTGAGCCCCTTTTCTTTGAGGGCCCTTCGTGGCTCATGCCGCTTGTGTTTTGGGATCTTGTTTTGATATTTGTATAAGGTATAGCCAGTGCCTTGTTACCAGCAAGTACTGTATCATCCTTTTTCATAATTAGAGGCTCCATAGGCGAAAATGTGTATCATGAACTTATGTAATATGTATCTTGTATGTTGGGCTATGTAAAATGTAAACCACGCTAAGAATCACGTACCGTGTGTATGTTTTGTAATAAATAGGTGTTTTAATTGTTAATGGTTATTTCACTTGGCTAATAAGTAATGAAAAATGTGGGGTAACACGTGGGATAGGAAAGGCACCCATGTCCGCTTGAGTGGGGATACTCGGTCGAGCGCCGGTCATGTCCCTCGAATTTGGGGCATGACACCGATGCCCTCACAAACATGGGACCATCTGTTGAGGAAGATGACATATTTCCCAAGGCTATTGTTCAGCTATCCAAATTAGTGATCGAGGAAAGCCATGTCGAGATCAACTCCACTAGCCTGACATAGGATTGAATAAACAAATAAATCAATTATTTAGAAAGTCGAAAGCTACCCGCGGACCCAAAAGATTCGAGGGCTCTGCGAAAGAAAACAGCCCGATTCTTGCTCGACAAATACTGAAATCTATACAGGAGAACCTTTGAAGGGCCCCTAGCAGTATGTCAGGGGCCGAGGTACATAGATTACGTGCTCCGAGAAATTCGCGAAGGTGCCTGCGGATATCACTATGATGTCGATTCCTTAGTCCGAAAGGTGATTAGAGAAGGTTTCTATTGGGACAGCATGGAGAAAGGGACAATAATTTGTCCAAAAATGCGACAAATACCAAAGATTCGCACTGATGATTCACCAACACAGTGAACATCTACATTCAGTCTTGTCTCCATCGTCGTTCATGAAGTGAGGGATCGACATCGTCGGACCCCTACCAACGGTACCATGTAAAGATAGATTTATTTTATTTATAATTAACTATTTCTCAAAATGGGTTGGAAGCGCGGACCTTCGAGAAGATAAGAGAACAAGAAATCAATAACTTCATCTGGGACCATATCATGTGCCGATTCGAGATTCCTTTCGAGATAACATGTGATAACAAAAAGCAGTTCATCCGAAGCGAAGTAACACGGTTCCTTGAGGACTACAAAATCAAACGAATCATGTCGACAAACTACCACCCATGTGCAAACGGTCAGGCTGAATCCACAAATAATAACATCATTCAAAACATAAAAAATAAGTTAGAAAGTGCAAAGACGAAATGTAGAGAAATATTACCCGAAGTGCTATGGTCATATCGAAAAACTCCAAAATCAAGCACTGGAGAAAAGCCTTTCTCCCTGGTATATGGCGTCGAGGCTTTGATACCCGTCGTGATCGGTGAACCAAGCACCAGGGTCCGAGAGGCCACCGAAATCTCAAACAACGCAGCCATGACTACGGCTCTCAAGCTATTGGATGAAAAACGAGGGCTTCACTGGTCCGAATGGATGCCCAAATATAAAGGATCAAAAGGTACTATAATGGGAGAACAAATATCTAACATTTCAAAAAGTCACACTAAACACTCGAGACCCTAATGAAGGAAAGCTAGGCTAGAACTGGGAAGGAGCGTGCCGCATCCTCGGAGTGATCGACAAAGGATCCTACAGTATTTGTACCATGTAACGCAAACAACATCCAAGCAATTAGAATATATCAATGCCCAAACGCTTCTACCACTAAGGAGTCCAATGGAAGACACCAAAGCATCCCCCGACTGGAAGACCTTGGGTTTTGAACCAGCAAGGTTTTTAACGAGGCAAAACTTATATGCTACCTAAGGAGAACTCAACAAGTATTCAAGGCTTCTCTTCATTCAACCTCGAATACTGAGGGGCATCCCCCGAGAGATCATCTCCTCGGAGAAATCAAGACAGTCAAAATAAGGCCTCAACAGAAAAATGATGTATCGGGCAAAACTGTCGAATGAATCGTGTCCGCATAGAATTACTGAACCCTTCATGACAAAAACATGTATACTTGTGTCGGGTAATAGTGGAATATTTTTCCATCGAAACACTTTGCACTTCAAAGAAATCCGTTATTCTTTCTAGAAACGGCTCCAGAGCCAGAAATTTTCCGAACAGTCGGGGACTAACGTTAAAAATTCGAAGCCATATAATCTCTGAGTCGGAAACTCGAACTTGTAAGCCCTCAATGAGGCAACTCCAAGTTTACATAAAACATCTTAAGAGATAAAAAAACTCTAGAGGTCTCGAGGACTATCGTCGATGGTCACCACATCGATTTGTCGAACTCGAGGTTGTAAGACCCCGTACGGTCAACCTCTAGCTCATAAGACCTTCACAAGACAATACCAAACCGGTAAGACCTCAAACCATGCACGAATTATACTTGTACCAAGTAACCTATCTGTAAGACCTCGAGCCGGCCATGAACCATACTTATGCCAAGTAACCTATTTGTAAGACCTCAAGTAAGGCATGTTAAAATTTATAAGACTTTGCAAAATGCATAACCCCGGTCTTAAAATTTTAGGATATATATGTTAACTGGTAAGACCCCTACAAAGGCATACCCTCGATCTAGATGCCGAAGCTACTTCATTCGAGGACTGAAATTCTACGGCCAAATATGATGACTACGGTTACAAGTTTGTACCATCCAAACTAATGCGACTCGGGGACGCCCGCCCATTGCCATAAAACTCACAGGCCTTCAAATTACATCAAAAATACATTGATAAGAATCGGTTAATCAGGCTACCCTCTGCATAAGCAAAAAAACTTCGATCCTGTCAGCCCTAAAAAACAAGCTTCCAAACATTCAACCATCGAGCAAAACCCTCTGAGGTGCTCATTTATTGCAACATAATGTCTCACAATCAAGATTCTTATCGAACCGTCAAAGAGTCGGGCGAACACAAAAATTTCAAAAAAGTCTTTAGCGAGGGAAAAATAAGCCTATACTAGAGGTCATACCGACCCTACGCGTAAGAGCCAATGTCGCTAGCTTAAACTAATGGCCATACCGACCCAACGGGTAAGAGTCACCGTCGCTAGACTATATTAAATGTCGTACCGACCCAATGCATAAGATCCCAGACGCCAGCTTAAAATTCAAAAACCTAAGGGCCAACGAGCTCGAGTTGAAATCCGACTCAAAGACTAAGCCCAAAATAGTAAATTAAATGTTCCTAAAGGAAAATGCGTAGGAGCATAAAAGCCGGCTTAAAAAAGCCTCACGGTCGATGAGAGGTCGCGCCGATCAAATACGCAAAAGCTCAAAATATTGCTCAAATAGCCTTAGGGACGATACAGTAGACCTAAAGGTCAATAATCTCAAGTTGAAATGTGACTCGGCGACTAAGCCCAAAAACGATCAACTCTCAGCCATTAGAAACCTCTCAGCAGTAGTTGGAACCAAAGGGTTTAAGTTTGATCTCCAAAATTTCGGATCAATTATCAAACAAGCATCACACTTTGTTCCTAAAAAAGCAAAGGAAAAACGAAAAGCCTTCACATATATGTTAAAAGGTCCACAAGGGTGAACTTACAAGGCCTATGTCTGAGGCCCCTACAAGGTCAAAAAGCAAATAAAACCCTAATCTACCGCCGAGGCTATGCCTTCATCGGCTCCCTCGAAAATTATGCTATCAATAGCACCATCCATGACCCCTAGGTTTTCAAATCCTCTTCGCTTTGGGGATCTCTCCTCCGTTTTAATCATCTCCTAAGCCATTGCTCGACTCGCCTTCAAAATAAAGAAGGGCCACGACCTTCTCCTCTAGGGTCTTCACCCCCTCGATCTCGGTAGAAAAATTGATGCCCCCACATATATATTCTCGAGAGCCCCTCTTCCAGATTCTAACAGTGCATGCTACACAGCTCGGGTCAATCATATCTCGGCCTCTTCAGACACCTTCCTGGCCTGAGAAGTTACAGTAGCAGCATCTTCTTTATACGATGACACGAACTCCTTAGATTCAGCCCTAACCTCGGATAGCGCAACAACCAACTCAGTATGTAGACCCTTATACATATTACTCTCCACCCTCGCATCATCAATTTGTTGTCCGACCGAGACCAACTCCCCCCGGAAGGTATCTCTCTCAGAGAGTATGTCACTCACGTGCCGTCTGAGTTTGAGAATTTCACATTCCCTATCTCGGAATTCCTCTTGCATTAGGAAAACATTCTTTTCAAGCTGCTAAGATCGACCCTAAGGGTGTTAAAGCAATGAAGTCAGATAAACATATAGACAAAAAATAAACACGGGCTATATAACCTACTCAGTAAGATGAATCCTTTCTCGGGATGCCACCTCCAAACAATCATAAAGGACACAGCGTTCTCCTCCCTCTTAGTAGAAAGAGCTCTGAGCGCATCAGCTTCCAAGGTAAGGTTCTTGTACTAACCCTCGTAACGAGTCAAATTGCTTTGAAACATGGCGAAGGTCTGATTGTAAAGCACCTTCACCTGGGACCATGAAAGAAACAAGGCTAGCAAGTCAAAAAATCAGGGCACCAAGTAGAATTTATGAAAAGATTACCTGCTCACAAAGCATGTCTATCTCACTAAAAAATAAGCGAGGCGTCAAGCTCAGGCTTTTACTCGGGCACAGCAAAAAGCCTTTCAATCATATTTTTATCTCCAACGGACGCCCCCACATCGAATGACTCTTTATTTTGGGCATCCTGCATCTCCCTGGGAGAAAAAAATGATCCCTGAGGGGAATCGCTCATTTCAATAACTCCGACTAGATCAATCGGGACCGTGTCCTATTGCTTAGGTGCTTTACAGCTAGGCTCCTCCTGACCGCCTAATGAACACACCTCCACTCGAGGAAATTTTGGTCGATAATTAACTCGGGGATATAACCTGAGGCAACCTCGAAGGCCTCTTCAGTCCTAGGTAGGACAACAGTGCAATCAAGTTCCTATTTAGAAGCCATCGACTCTATAGTATATGGGACAGTCAGGTTTACTCCCCCCACGGGAGCTCCCGAGGAATCGTCTTTTCCTTCGTCCTCAACTCGGGGACTACCTGGCACTTCTGGAGTTAAGGACGCCAAATCAGCCTTAGGTTCACCCACTTTGTCTTTCTTGGATTTTGGAGGATGAGTTAACAACCTCCTTCATTTTTTCTTCTCTTTGTCAAGTTTTGAGGTATCCGCTTTACCAAGCGGTACTTCCCTCATCAAGAAGACCTCCCCCAGACATGCATAAACATAAACACAGGGAATGAGGACACTATCAGTGATAGTTCTTTTGTGAGATACAATTACATCAAAAGTAAAGCCTCAACATGGTCTTTGGATTCCCTTTAAGCTTGGGACAAATCGCGCCACACACGATCAACGTATGGGCAAATTGGATCCAACTGGTTGACCGAGCCGAAGAGATCCTTACCACATTAGGATACACTACGACAGCTGCATCAACGGAGGAAGTCAGTTAGTAGTGAGATGTACCAAAACAAAAACAATAGATCATTTAGTTAGCATATCTACTTACGTTTTACGTTCTACCTTTCGGGGAACGTCATCCCCCACGCTGGAATCGGGTCCGAAGTCCTAAATCAGATGAAACGGCTCATCCACCCTTTATTCGTAACCCCGTCAGTACAAGCAAAAAGTTCTCCTGAGGCCTAACAGTGGAGCTTAATCAGGCCGCCATAAAAGAGGCAGGGACTATACATTCTGATCTGGTGGTCAAGGGTGAAGGGCATCCCCTTAATCATGTTCACGTAATATATGGTCATGTAAAAAAAGCACGACAACTAAGAACGAATTTGGTATAGAGTCACTCGATATCGTTCACAGAAGCGGAGGATCACGAGGTTTATTGAAGCCGAGGATCACAAGGTTTATTGAACCCGAGGATGGCTCCACCAGGCCAAAGGTAAATGGATAAGTATACACACTGAGGAAACTGTCCTTCTATGTCGTTATGTCCTTACCCCAAGAAGGAATCTCCACTAACACCATTTTTCCCTACGGGGAGTCGGTCTTCACCGTTTCGACATCTGCTATTAAACTAATATATTGAGACATGGGTTCACATTGTCCCGATTTTGACGAAGGTTTTTCGATCTTAAAATTGGAGGTCATTTCAAAGGCTCCTAGAATGCATTCCCCAATGAAAGGAGGATTTGTTTCTTTACCCTTAAACAAGCGGAAGGAAGAGGAAGGCACATCTTCCGGGGAGATAGAGGTGGACGTTTTTTCCATTCTTGGTAACAAAATTTCAGAGGAGAAATGAAAATGGCCTTTCAGAAGAGAACATAGGAGGGAAGTAACAAGAACGCTTTTAAAGGATTGGTGGTGCAGTGTAAAATAAGAGGCGAAAGAAAAAGTATTTATAGAGATCTAACGTGTAAGTTGGAGCAGACCAAACGACAGCCAACCGTGATTAGTTCAAAGACTTTTAAGGGCTATGTGGACGTGACCTGTGGACACCTAATTTTGTCACATTATCGCTTGGTAGGGCGTAAATACCATCGTGATCGACGTATCGAAGGGGTAAGAATTCAATATCGTTTCTTATCATTTTTACACTAACAAACGTGGGGACTATATGTATGTGGCTAAAATTGGAGAGCCCGATTTTACGACTATTGTGCATTGCCGTAGTTTTACCTTGAAGGCTCGGGGCACAGCTCGAGGTTCGTCTTCAAGGGTTCTTTATGACCGAACTCAGGGTAGCGCGAATCAATATTTACGATGAACAAGCGGGAAGTTCCCAAAGGCACGTGACCAAAGTTGACAATACCTGCAAAAGAAGCACTAGTCTGTACCAGACTAGTGTATAGCTATACCAGCTATATTTAATAGTTACTCATGTACTATGTTGGGATTTTCCTTTAATTAAAAGGGGGACTCTTACTATTTTTTAAAGGGGGATGACATTCAATACAAGAAAAAGAACTTTCTCTGCTCTCTAACTTAAACATATCCTCCTTTAATCTTATTACTTACATTTTTGGCATTTCATCATTGTTCTTCATTTATTACTCCTCATTGAACATAAAGATCCCTCATCAAGGCCCTTAGAACTGTTAGTTCCTCATCGACGGTCTACAGCCTAATGTATAGCTCGACCGCGAGGCCCCGTATAACCTAGCTCGAGGCCCCGATTATCAACCACTCTGTTTGTTAGAACACACTGCCTTCAGGCTTTTCTTTTATTTTCTAGTTTCATACTTAGCATCTAATGTCTAACAACTAATATAAAAATAAAATACATATTTTTAGAACAACAAAATCAACTCTAATTGTAATTACCATTTTAAAGGTAAACAAATTGAAATTGTGATTGTGGTTGATGTCTCACATAAGACGGCCTAGTCGGTCAGGTCGTGATCGAACTCCTTACTGCACACATGGTGGTAACTGTGTTGGAAATTGTAATCGGAATGGTGAACAATGGTATATCGTTACTAAAGGTTTCCTAACATAAAATATTGAATTCACTTGAAACTCATCTTATTCCTAATTGGATATTTGGTAATTGTTTAAGGCATTAATGGATATTATGATTTTCCTAACTTGCATTGCCGCACGTTCTTTTGAGAGGGTGCTTAGTCATATATACTAGTACTATTCGACAGTACTAACCTCCATTTTGCCAGGGATGCTGCATCTTTAATGGATGCCGGTGGTTCCATAGAAGGGGGCATTGATCACTAATATCGGTAAAATCTCTTCCCAGTTGACTTGTGAGCCCCACTTCACTTGGGGTTATAAGTCTTTTATTCCTCAGTTGTTGTGTCTGAGATATACGCGGGGCCTTGTTGTAGACATAATCACTGTATTCTTTGTATTTATTAGAGTATATGTAGACCCAGTGTAAGTTGTATATGGGTTACTGGAACATCAAACAAGTTGCATTGTGATTGAATCACTTGTTCCACTTTGAACCATGAAAGTGTGTGTAATTTGGGACTTATTAGATAAAGTAACTAAGGGTAATGCAATTGGTATTGTATACTTGATCTCTTTATTTGCTAATTAACGAAGATATGCATTCCCTTTATTGATGAGTGAGTTTGGGTAGAAAGTATCTAACTAGTTTTCTTGACCCGGTTCTCTCGGTGGAGAACCGATCGTGCTCCCCGAGTTTGGGGCATGACAAATTTGGTATCAAAGCCTAAGGTTTAAAGTGTCCGAGGATATCTCGGAGCCGTATCTATTTGAGTTTTTCTTCTCTTTGTATTGTCGACCATATATATAAGTTGTATGCTACATGGACATTTAAGAATGTTACCCTTCTTAAATACTCCACATTGTGTGGTAAAGATTGACTACAAAATTGGCTTCTAATTCGTGTGTTAAGGTTCAAGGAAAGTTTAAATGCTCTTTCGTCTATACCAAGTAATGTTGTCATATGACATGGCAAATGGGCAAGGTTTGAATATTAAGTAGATGGCACATGTATCATGTTGAAATAATGATATGGACATATAAGATAACTACATAGTTCCACGATCATGCTTTATATGAGGAAAGTGTTAATAGTGAATATTCGCCTCCAAACACTACTGAAAAATTGGTCTACGGTAACAGTTGCAAAACCGTTCCCACAGACTGCGAAACCGCTGCAATAGGGATGTTGGAACGGTTTAAAGACCGTCACATCAGCCGACGTACCCATAGGCCTACTGGAGCGGTTCTTGTAACGGTTTGCATTGCCGTGACAATAGATACGTCTATTGCAACAGTTTTCTCGTTCTCTGTTGGAACGGTTATTTGTTTCAATTGGAACGGTTTAGAACCGTTACTATATTATTTATACAACGGTTTTTAACCGTTACCATATTATTTAAAGCAGCACTTATGTAAGCTATTTCTACGGTTATGTTAGATATAGCTACGATTTTTTAGGCTATCGTAACGGTTATATTTGTATTTGGAACAGTTCATGAAACCTATTGAAACGGTTTACATTGTCTACTGGAACGCCATTTGTGTCCTATTGCAACGGTTCTGGTAGGCTATTGTATCAGTTCAGTTAATACCAAAATATAGCACCTGTTATAAATAAATATTTATACATATAATAAATTATAATAACACTAAAATTTAAATACATCATAAAATGAAACTATTAATAATATAAAATTGTCCATCAAGCATATAATATCCATAAAGCAAATGTTCTACCCCATGAGTGCATAAGTTTAGTACATTTCAAGATAGTAAATAAGTTTCAAAAATGTTGGTAACAAAATATTCCTAGAACATCCATCTATAACAATACAAAATTCATTTCAAGTAAGGTCTAGTTCTTCATCGTCTTCATCATCCATTTCTTGATCTACTCCACCTACAAAAGAGGATAAGTAAATAGATACGTCTATTGCAACAGTTTTCTTGTTCTCTGTTGGAACGGTTATTTGTTTCAATTGGAACGGTTTAGAACCGTTACTATATTATTTATACAACGGCTTTTAACCGTTACCATATTATTTAAAGCAACACTTATGTAAGTTGTTTCTACGGTTATGTTGGATATAGCTACGATTTTTTAGGCTATAGTAACGGTTATATTTGTATTTGGAATAGTTCATGAAACCTATTGAAACGGTTTACATTGTCTACTGGAACGCCATTTGTGTCCTATTGCAACAGTTCTGGTAGGCTATTGTATCAGTTCAGTTAAAACCAAAATATAGCACCTGTTATAAATAAATATTTATACATATAATAAATTGTAATAATACTAAAATTTAAATACGTCATAAAATGAAACTATTAATAATACAAAATTGTCCATCAAGCATATAATATCCATAAAGCAAATGTTCTACCCCATGAGTGCATAAGTTTAGTACATTTCAAGATAGTAAATAAGTTTCAAAAATGTTGGTAACAAAATATTCCTAGAACATCCATCTATAACAATACAAAATTCATTTCAAGTAAGGTCTAGTTCTTTATCGTCTTCATCATCCATTTCTTGATCTACTCCACCTACAAAAGAGGATAAGTAAAAATATTACCAAAATGAACCTTGCGCAGAGAAGTAAATAACTAAATACAAAAGAAGTGAACCAAGTGGAGTCTTAAAATCTATGTTCATATAAACTGTGAGGGGAAACCTGCATCATCAACCACAACCCATAAAAGAAATGCAGTCAGATGTAAATTCTTCAACTCATTTCCTCCCAGAGAGCACCATCCCATATCCAAACAATCCCACACACACAAAATTGAATATCATATAACAAAGACGACTAGAGCCTATACCTTTTACCTTTTGACAAAAGCAAACATTTTCCTAAGTTAAGTGCCGTTGAATCAATTGAATAAACACCACATGTCCACAATTTTAAAAGACATCCAAGAAAAAGCAAAATATATATCATATTCAAAAAATGGCCCCAAAAAATGCAGGTGTTTCCATTAGAAGTCTCCATGCTAGGAGTTTCTAATTGAACCTTTGTAACAATTTCAATAATCAGCGCTGATCGTAGCAATGCCAGAAGAATCAAGAGATGGCATTAGCATTGTCTAAATTTTAAAGATTTATGAAATCCCATGAAATAAAACTATTCAAAGACAAAGATCTCATTCAGATTAGTATCCAAAATAGTGTACACAACACCAAACTGCAATTAAAAGGACTATGGGTAAGGGGGTCTGAGAGTTGTGTCCTTCACCACCCAGAAAATCTCTTGAAACAATCAATTTTAGCAGCCAGAGAGGCTAGGTGGTTTGAGAAACCATTTCTCAAGCAAGTTAAACTTTGGTAAGCATCCAAAGTTTCAGAATTCGTAAGTGCAAATCCAATCGAAAGAGACTGAAAAATCAATGACTGTTCAGGTAAAAAAGTCACCACAGGAAGTGACAGAATTTGCAAGCTGTTTGACTCAATGAACAAATGGTAGAAAAAATGATCTCTATAACCTGTGACGAAATCAAGAAGGAAAGCTTAAAGGACAAATAACTTAGATGAGAATGAGAAGCTTTTTAATTCCTTAACAAATATATTTTCACATGTCTATATTTGTTATAACTTCAACTTGTCTCAGTTGTTATCAGAGTTCTAAGAGAAGTTAGTACAATGGGAATTTCAGTATTCCAAATGGTGTTGGTTTTCTTTTCAGCTCCAGTTTCTAAGCCAATTAACAAATGGTCTTTGGTTTCAAGATTGGTGAACAAGGGAGATCAAGACAATGTAAATGAGATAGAAAGTGCTAATTTTGCATTAAACAGCCTTTCCAAGTGTGGCTCAAGTGAAGTGGAGAAAATCCAGTTTGCGCAGAACAGATTGGAAAATCTGGAAGCTCATTTTGAATGCATTGATTTCAGTACTATAAATCTATCCTATTAGCAGAAATCTTAAGGGATTCAATGGATTAAACTTCAAGTTTAACTAGAGACTACATGTACTTAATTGATCCACACAGCCAAATTAAGTGTAAGTATTAAAGAGTACCTTTAGTTTCTAGATGCCGTATCGCAAACCAAAGGTATATCTCCTATTATGTGCCAGGTAAAATGTTTTTGAGAGAACACAAAACTAAAAGCACCGAAATAAGGGAAGCAACATGAAGACAAAGATTTTAAAGAGTTGCTTATATCAACTAAGTAGTGATTGATGTTATATGAAAACAAATTCCCATGTGAGTTACCTTGAAGAAGACAAAGTAAGGAACAGCAGAAACAGAGTACAACTTAGATATCTCGGGTTGTTCTTCAGCTTCAACCTGAAATACAGAGACAGACAATCAGCTCCAACTTAACTATGCTAGAACAAAACAGCTATTTCAGCATATGCAGGGTCTCCAATTTCTATTTGAAAAGAATTTCAAATTCTAAGGAAAAACTGAAAAAGACAACTGCTAAAACCAAGAAATCTGGCCAAGGGAACTTTACAGAGATCACCTAGTTATCTCAAAGCACCACATAGAATGAAGGTGCATCAGCCGGAGTCAATTCAAACACCTTCTTTTGGCTGGCTGTTACACTTAAGAACTCCTCTTGGTTACTTGTTAATAATTTGGTAACTTTCTCAAACAATGAAGGCAAGATAATCAATTAGATCGATCTTACATAGACCACCATCTGTGCCACCAGATATCACAATTTCATCATTAGAAATAATATCTGCTTCACTCAATACACAGATTACACTCATATGCATGAAACAATCATTCTTCATTGGCATTATGGTTATCCAAATAGCATAACAACGTTGGTTGCAACGCTGTGAATGAATATGACTTCTGAATGAATAAAATTCTAACGTAACCAACTATGCTGTGTAATATCAACTAATTCCACCTAATTAAAAATTTAAACTGCAAAAATAGAATATTCTAAAAATAAACACAAAATGCATAAGGGAACAGGGAAGCACAAGATAGATCCATTGAAAGCTTTCTAGAATATCATTCATTATACAGTATTTTAATAAGATGCCGATGTTATACATACATAAAATAAAATAGAAATGAACCTTCAATAGCCTCACGGGGAGTCTTGAAACCTAAACCAATGCTCTTAAAGTAGCGATTGCCATTTTCCTGGCCTCTTCCTCTTCCCTGTCTTCTTCGAGCTGCCAGCCAATTACAAAGCAAACCTTAGCCACAAATTTTCAGTACAAAATGACTTAAATAGATAAATAGAAATAGATTGTGCATTAATATTCTCTTGGAATTAAAGAAAATGCTTCACATAAATATATACAAAAATGCTCACCTAAGAAAGACACCTGGCTCACCTAACTTGCATTACAAGCACTAATAACTTACTAATGACAATATGGTTCTTCGGCCATCATCATACATAGAATACATGTACCATTTCAAATTTGTGGAAATAACTGGAAGATAGTCTCCATTTAGAAAATAGGCACATCCTTATTTAATAGTACTCACACAGTTTTTACTAATCTACAAGGTAACTGACATAATTTCAGCTACTATTTAAGATAGAAAACCAATAGGCAAGTAGACAGCTAATGGATAAAAAGAAGCTACCCCTATTAAACCCAAAATAATGATGTCCATTGAAATAATATATCTCAAATAAGAAAAGAATTTGCAGAAAATCAAAAGCTTGAAACAAAACCTAAAGAAGAAACATCAGAAAATCACACTTTGAGTATAACAGTGAGGTCATATAAAGCAAAAAGGGGGAATAATGTCCATTGAAACATATATCTCAAATAAGAAAGGAATTTGCAGAAAATCAAAAGCTTGAAAACAAAACCTAAAGAAGCAACATCAGAAAACCTAGAACCAACATCAGAAAATCAAAAGCTTGAAACAAAGAAAGAAAAATCCAAAGGGAAAGCAACCAAAAACAAAACAAATATCGGCTAACAGAGGAAAAGGTATAAGAATTTACCTGCAAACTGCACCAGATGAAGCAACAGATCTAAGGTCACCACCTGAAAATCGAAAAGAAGCGTTAGACAAAAAAATTGCTAATAAATCTTACTTTTCTATTTAAAAAACCCAGATAAAAGAACAATCAAAACAAGAAATAAATACAAAAAGAATCACCTCTTAACAATAAATGAATTTGGGTATTTAGGGAGGGAGTGCAAGAGAAGTGTCGGAGCAGCGCCGGTGAAACGCCGGAAAGACCGATGGAACTGTCCTTAGGGTTTTGGGCTTTGGGAATTCTAGGGTTTGATGATTATGGTGGTCTAATGAAGAGGTATTAGTTGAAACTAGCCATTAATCTTAAACTGGACAGAGATAGGGATCAGAGAGACGAATTTGGGTTAAAGACGAGGGAGCTCCGCTGAGATGAGAGAGTTTCGACACAGAACTGGAGAGCTAAGTTTTTGGGAATTTGGGTGTATCGATACACAGGGGGCTAATTTTTAATTCTTGTTAAAATTAAAAAATGAAAATATGAAAGATCACTAATTAGGCGCGGGACACTAAAAATTTTAGCGGAAAACGAGGGAATTGAACACCCGTTCCCATAGCAATTTTTCCCCAAAACCGTTGCTATATACATGTCTATTGGGACGGTTACTAAAATCGTTGCGACACAAAAATCTATGGCAACGATTGTTATTACATTTACAACGGTTTGATGTCTAAAGTATGTTGGTACCTCCAAATTCTATTGTAACGGTTTAAATCGTTACTATATAACCTCTATGGCAACGGTTTGTGAACTGTTACAAAAAAAGTATTCCCATAGGCCCATTTTCTGGTAGTGAAAGAGTCATTGACTTGATAAGTGAGAAGTAAGCTTAAATATCACATGTGGGTAGTGCGGTAATCATGTATATGATCCTAAGGTATAAAAGAAAATTTGTTATATAAACATGTGATATATGGAAGGCATGACCAGGAGATTAATGATGAAAGTGTAGAGCACAGTAAACAAAAAGTTATAAAAGGAGAGTCAATTTAACCCACAATGAGGAGACCCATGACTATAAATTTTATAAGAATCAAGAAAAATATGAAGTTGTGTTACACTCCTAAAGGATATTGACATGAGGCAATTAGAATCCCAAGCCTGTGTGGTCGGATAAGAGTAGAGGTCTTATAAGATTAATACCATGGAGACTTAAATCTCCCTAACAGTCGAACATGTATACAAGGCTAGAGACATGAGACATATGTCCCTCAAGTTGCTAAATTCAAGACTTGTGTCAAAATCCGTGACATTCTCCCCAAGTGGAGGAGAGAGGGGCATAGTGAGGCCACTTAAATACAGTGAAACAAAAGTAAGAACATGTAGCTATGAAAGGATATGCTAATGATAGACCACTAGTACTCCAAGAATGTGGAAGGTTAAGGAAGGTAAATTCTTCATACCTGGAAATGTAAATGATAGGGTCAACGATCCTAGAAACTAAGAGTAACATTTGTAAAGCGATTTTATACTTGTTAGAGAATCATGGGCAATGGAACCCAAGGATTTTCTATAGGTCAAATGTGAAGAGTTGAAAGTTTTTAGAATGGGTTAATCATGGATTTCTGATTTAACTAAAGTTCCAAGGATTTAAGAAAGGTGAAATAAGTGGGAGAAATAAATGTGATGCTATAATAACCCAAGAGTGCATTTGGACTTGATGGAGAGCTTCTTAAGAATCTTACAAGTAAGGAAGTGTTAAGTGATACGCAGATGAACACACTTTCCCACTGATATCCCAACAAGTGTCGAGACTTAAGTAAGAAGAATTCCCAACAAAGGTAAAAACCATGTAAAATATGGAAGAGTGCATAGCTATTCACTAAATAGGAAGAATGAGGCGAGAAGAAATGGGAAGGAAATCTATAAATTGAGATTGTCATGGTTATCGTAAAATAGTTCGTATCAGAATGGTTGACTCTCCTAGAGCACAAGTGTTAATAGAAGGTAAAAAGGACTAATCGTAATGTAACCAACTTGGGTGATATTGAATATCAACTAAAGATCTTGAGGTAGTTTGTGTCTACATATTACAATGAATGTGAGACTACTGGCGGTGAAGTGGTGGTGTTATAACCTTAACAAACAAGGCGCAATGATATAACGAGTTCATGGGGGGCAAACAAGTGTGCATCACAATAAGGCTATCAGCTATGGACTATGAGCAAAATGGAATGGGAATGGATGTTCTGGTTAGAATGAAAGGATAATAAAAGCAAATTGTCCCGGCTAAAGTGCGATCAAAAAGGGAAAGACAACACAATCTACCCAAAGGGCAAAGAAAATGTTCAAAATGAATTGAGAGAGGATAAACACTTGTTAAAGGCCAAACATGTTTAACATGGTAGCTCTTAAGCTGCAATGCCAGGAAACTCTATTGGTAGCTACGGTACTGGGAATAAGGTGAGGTACTAATCGAGGATGGAATCAGGTGGACTAAGTCTTACACTTAAGAGGAAAACCAAAAGTCGTTGTTGAAGAATTTAGGAGGATCTCAAGTTTCAAAGAATGCCCGGTTCGGGCTATTGAGTCTTCATGAATTATATATATATAAAGGGTGTTGATATGTGCTTTGGGAGGTGTCCAATAGTAAACCGGGACCGTGAGAATGTTCAATAGGGAAGTAGAGCGGTTTCTTAAATTCTATAAGGCCCATAAGGTGGAAAGAGGTTGGCTAAGAAAGGTCTGAGCACAATGTTTTCTTGCATTTGATGCAATGTCGTGCAGGTTGATGTTATCAGGGTATGTGCAGAAGCTAGTAGATGTTATTCATTTGAAACATATGGTCCTGTAAGAAAACTCATCCAGTAATGTCTTTGGTTGAAAATTTGGAAAAGCATGTTGCAAGAATTCACAGAAGATTGTAACCATGTCGGGGAAATTATTGAAGAACTCGATTCCTAGGAGGCGTTATGTAAGAGAGATGCGATAAATATGTTCCACTAATGATGCAACATGGTAAGGTGATAGCTTATGCCTCTAGGCAATTCAATAATAGTGAAATGAAATATCCAACACATGACTTAGAACTTGCCGTGATAGTTTTTGCATTAAAGATTTAGAATTATCAATTGTATGTGGTCCATGTGGATATGTTCACGGACTATAAGAGCCTTCAATATATTTTCAAATTGAAGTATTTGAATTTTCAGCCAGATATCTATGGTAGTTTGGCTCCCTTAGAGGCATATCAAACGTCGTTGGCCAAGGAGGCTCATCGGTTTGCTAGTTTGGGAGCTCACCATAAAGACTGCAGTGAAGGACTGGTACTTGTGCAAAATACGGCTAAATTGTTGCTTGTTGTGGAAGTCAAGGAGAAGCAATATGACGATCCATTGTTGGTACAAATGAAAAAGGGGGTTCATAAATAAAAGACTACAGCTTTTTCTCTTGGCATGGATGATGTTACACTAAGGTACCACGGGCGATTATGTGTTCCAAATATAGATGGTCTCCGGGAAAGAATCATGATCGAGGATCGTAATTCTAGGTATTTCATGCTCCCAGGCTCTATAAAGATGTACAATGATCTTAAGGAATTCTACTGGTGGAATGATATAGAGAGGAATGTAGTGGACTTTGTGGCAAGATGTCCACACTGCCAGAAAGTGAAGGCCGAACACCAAAGGCCTGGTGGGTTGGCATAGCACAAGAAATTCCAATGTGGAAGTGGGAGATGATCAATTTTGACTTTGGGGTAGGACTACCTCTCTCTTCATGCAAATTTAACTCGATTTGGATGATTTTTGATCGACTTACGAAATCAACATTCTTCTTACCTATCAATGCTTCCGACATAGTAGAACAATATGCTCAGTTGTATATTAAGGAAATAGTCAAGTTACATGGCACTCCCGTTTCTATTATCTCATACCGAGGGGAACAATTCATAGAAAATGTTTGGAGGCAATTTCAGCAATGTTGTCTACTCAGGTGAATCCTAGTACAGCCTTTCACCTGCAAACAGACAGGAAAGTAAAGCGGACTATTCACACGCTCGAGGTTATGTTGCACGCTTGTGTTCTAGACCTTAAGGGTAGCTAGGATGACCATTATCACTCATATAATTGCCTACAGTAATAGTTATCACGATAGCATTGAAACGGCACCATTCGAGGCTCTATATGGTAGGAGATGTATCCCATTGGGTAGTTTGAGATTAGTGAAGTAGAGTTGATAGGGTCAGACCTTGTGCATCATGCTATGGAGAAGGTTAAGATTATTAAGGAACGGTTGAAAACTACTCAGAGTTGTCAGAAATCTTATTTAGATATGCGTCGGAGTGAGTTAGAGTTCAATGAGGATGATTGTGTGTTCTTGAAGATGTCCCCCGTGAAGGGTATAATGCGATTCGGGAAGAAAGGAAAATTGAGCGTGAGGTATCTCGGACAATACAAAATTATTCATAGGATTGGTCAAGTAGCATTCAGGCTTGATCTACCACTAGTGATGTTGTTGGTGCACCCGGTGATTCATTTATTATCTATTTTGAAGAAGGTAGTCGGAGAGCCGACACTCATTATACCAGTTGAGACTATTAAGGTTAATCATGAATTGTCTTATGAGGAGCTTCTGATTTCCCTTCTGGATAGGCAATTCTGAAAGCTGAGACATAAAGAGATTGCCTCCGCGAAAATGTAGTGGCAAAACCAACTGGTAAAAAAAGCCACATGGAAAGTCAAGCAAGAGATGAAGAAGAAGTAGCCTCATTTGTTTGAATATCTATGTTGTCGTGTCCATGATGTTAAAACATAAATTATCCATAAATTATGTTTCCTCCATACAATTTATGTTGTGGATACTCCTTCTTGATAATCTAATATTTATGGCATTATGGCTGGTGTTGTTTCCATATTGTTTTACATCGTTGTGATATGATTAGGCCGTTAGGACTGGTTTTTGGGATTCTCTTTTGCAATTTTTTTGGAAATTTAAGAAGTTAGCCAAAATTTTGAACTGCTGGTGTGTGAAATAATAGTTGGGTCACATTAGGTGCTGATAGCGGGTCTTGCCCCTCATTCAAGGATGAATGTTCCTAAGCGGAGGAGAATATAACGCCCCGTCAAAAAATTTACTAATTATTTTAGATTTTAAAGTGCGACAGTAATACTTGGGGTGAACACGTTGTTTCCTAGAGCATAAGTGGTATCACATTAAGCAAATGAGCTCAAAATTTAGTTTTGATTAAAGAATTAGACCCGTATGGAAATTGCGAAGTCATAGCAAAAAAGAATCATCGAATTCAGACATCATATGAAAGAGTTATGCCCATTTTCGAGTGAAATATAAATGATTTTCCATCGCCACCGTCCAGAGTAGCATGGGGTGCTATCCCTGATGCTGGGAATCTTGAAGGACTAGAACCAGCGCCAGAACCAGCGCCCCACGCCACCTGAGGCGACCGAAACATTATATACTCATTTAGGGGTTCAGTTTTCCCCATTTCTCTTGGCCTAACATTTGGGTTTTCCTCCACTCTCTCCGGACCTCCAACTCCCTCTGTCATCAAGATAAGTAATACCTACTAATTTGGTGTTTAATTTCGTCAATTCCACCATAAAACTAACTTAATCCTCCATAAGATCCTGCAATTTTCAAGAAATTTCTTCAATAACTCAAAAGGGAGGTTTTGAAAGATATCTTCGAAAAGGTAATCATACACCCTTAGGTTTACATGAATGGATTTATTGGGAATATGAGTATGAATTAAGTATTGAGACTCATGGGATGGTTATTGGAAAACATAATTTCCCAATTTAAATACATAACCATTATAGAGATTGAAATGTAATTATTTGATGAAATTTTATTGGTTGAGTGTGGATGGATGGTCATGCATGTGATGTTGGAAGTTATAAAATATTTAACAATGATAAGGTTGATAAATTTTTGGTAAATTATAGTAGTTGGATAAACTAATTATGTGGCTATCAGATGTAGAGATTTATGCCTACTATGTATTCGATAAAGTGTCTAAATGGCCTATACTATGGAATTTGTTTCTAATAATGGTTCTATTAGATGTTGATATTGTAGATTGAAGTTGCTTAGTATAGTAGATAGTTGTAGTATCATTAAGGGACGAATTTAAGGTTGGCTAAACCATTCCTTTAGAATTGAACCCCACAATATCCATATGAGCCTCGAGTTGCTCATTGTTAATCGATTAACCCGAATAAGCTTGTGTCAAAAGACATCCGTGATCAATATGTAGTTATATACTCTTCTTATACTGAACTACTATTTGATAATGTGTTAAAAGTACAGGCTCCTTATCTAAATGCTATGCTTCAAGTTGCTTTTCAAATGATAATTTGTGCCAATTGTGAAAGAAATCTCAATGCACTTGAGACTTTTGTCTCACAACATCCCAATATGATTCACCTTGCGTGGGTATTTATATTCTGTCCAATTCATGAGATCCCTTTCATTTCATTATCAGATCAGTACTCAATCGAAGGCCCAAAACTCATCCATTATCTATCACAATTACACCCTCATTCTATTACCATGGTGACATTCCATCTGTTCTAAATGCAATTGTCTTAGACTCCTTTGAGTCCATTCAAGCTATATTGGGCTGGGTATAACTTAGAGAAACCATCAGCTCTTCTTGTTTTCAGGGACTTAATCCCGAGGACTTATCCACTATCGTCACCTTCGCAATTGCCATTTCTTATCCTTACTATCATCTTATTAAAACCTTGTCACTTTACCATACTTTAGCTTGCGGCCTACACATATCTATTTATGTTATTCGCAACCTTCCTTCAACTTGCTTGCATCATAGGTTACCTTGTTTTATTCTGGAATATTAAGCGAGACGTCACATCATCTTTAATTATTATTTATCCTCTTGACTAAATATCTCGGTACCTAGACACCATAGAGTGGAATATGTGCCATTGTTGACACCATAATCATTCCTAGATACTGAATCCCAACAGTTCTAGCCTTTTATCGAATGTATGTACTATTCACGACCTCCTACATTTGAGTATCGCGAAGGTTGTTCACCTTTACCTTACTTACCTTAAAATCTTGCAGCACATCTTGTATCTCTTTCATGGCCTTCCTTCCACATAGGTATAATTCACATCCATAACTTGAATCTTTATTATAATACTTGCACCTCTGTTGTATATGTAATCTGGTGAGAGCTTCATACTTACTTCGTATGAGGCTGCGATACTTTTAACTGGCTTTATCGCACAGCTGTTATGGAATATAGCTACCATAGTATCTCTCTTGTACCTCCGACATTAATGATTATTCTGCAATGTTCTCTATTATGATTTCTAGAAATTTTAGGTTCCAATAATCAGACCCCTAATTTACTTAAATGATGTAACTCTTTAGTTTCCTCTTCCTTCCGATTAGCCTTTATGTAGGCTTAATCTATCTTCCAATATGCGGCTCATTGCATAAGTTATTGCCTTAGCCTTTCAGGGACGCTATGGAATATCCATTATTCAACCCTCTAATGATTCAATCCTTTGTCTATGACTTGGACTCAATCCCCTTTCTTTACTTATACCGGAGTCTTCAACAGATGTATGCTTGTCAACACATATGCTGCATGGATAATACTCTGAAATCATAAGTGTGTTTATAACGTAGTTAATTCTGGATCATTAATTGAATAATTCCTTTCATTCCTTTCAACTTTCTTTAATTGCAAGAAAATGCTTTTCCTGATCGTTGAGTCACCTAGTTGCATGCATACTTAACTTATTTTTGTTCCCACGCCTGCCGAAATTTTTGTGCAACTCACATGATCTCGAATATTACTTTTGATTTTACTTCTCGTTTAATAGACATTGTTGGTGCCACTTCCTTATGGAGTACATACAATAATGTAGTGAGACTCTTGTTAGGTTCCACTTCCTTATGGAGTATATAGACTATTGTAGTGAGACTCTTGTTACAAGAACATTTGCTCTTTAGGTCACTCTTCTTTTGTTGAAGCCTTCTTCCTTATTTCCTCAGCTAGTCTTTCGTTGTCATAATTTAGGGAGGACCCTCTGACTCTTGTAAAGCTGTGTGCTCACTACATCATATACTCTTATTGAGTACATACAATATTGTAGTGAGACTCTTGTTACAAGACCGTTTGCTCTTTAGGTCACTCTGCTCTGGTTGAAGCCTTCTTCCTTATTTCTTCAGCTAGTCTTTCGTTGCCATAATATAGGGAGGACCCTCTGACTCTTGTAAAGCTGCCAACTTACTACATCATACACTCGACGAAATTTTTTTGATATACCTCCTCGACTATATTATTTATGGTTACTCACCTCCACGTCCTTAGGCTTGTAGCATTACTTTTGAACTTGATATTTTGACTATCTTCCTAGTGGCCCTCTCATTTATTTCCTTAATAGTCATACGATACCTTTAACTACTCCAATCCCTATCCAAATATTTCTCAAGGGTTCCGATGTCATATCTACGTGACTGAACTACCCATGTTGGGGTTCACTATATTTATTTTTCATGATCTATCTATTTATCCATAACCTCTTGTCTAGTAATAAGACTCTTCCTGAATCAACCATTAACTGCTCATTGGTCCATTCTCATATCAATACTTTGCGTAATCTTTGTTTTGTTATTTCCTTTGTCTTAGCGGGCTTCTTGCAACGACTCCTTATATATCAAATGTTCATTTCCATTTATTTATCTATAACATCTAGGTGAGGAACTTTACTGCCTCTCCATGTTGTCGGGTTTGCACAATGTTCTAGATTCATAGCATATCTGTAGGATTTTAATAAGTGCAATCTCATCCCTTTCTCAATTTTATCGCATTCTCCCTTTACCTTTCCATAGTTACTAGAATCACTTAATTTTAACTTATTGCCACATCACTACATATTCCCTACTCCAGGGGAGTACTAAGAGTTGAAGCTATGACGACCTTTCTATAGATGTTTTGCCTCTTCATCTTTGATGTCCTTTCACATTATCGATGACCCTTACTCACTTTTTGGTAATCTTTCTGTACCATAGATAACAAAATTCCCTACTCACGAGGGTCACACTTAGTATAACAGGGACATACAGTCCCTTAAGCTGAACTTTCCTCACAATGCTTGCTTTAGGGAACCGTCTTCCTGAACGACCATTCCCTTAATTTCTCACGAATCTGCTTCTGTTGTCCATTATATTATCGCTAGAACAAAATATGAAAATTCTCATGATGCCGACTATTATCAATCACTCAGTCCCTAATTCATGTTTAGTTTATCTGGTTTACCAATCCTTCCTGGTTCTATTACTCTGGGGTCTAGCTTTTCCTTTTGGAAATCGTGTTAAAGTTACGAAATTATTTCTCAAAATGAGGACATGACTGTATGGCTTATACTCTTTTGTTGTCGTAAGGCCTGTCACCTCTTATCTCTTTCTTCACTTGACTATAGATTCTGCAATACTGTCATCTTTTGACCTATAATTGTTGTCCATGTATCATATCTTACTCGTAATGCTTCATTAACTCTTTTCTTATTTCCTGCTAACATTTATGCCTATCACTTTGATGTTTTATACTTCAATACAACACAAGAGGGGGGGTGATTTGTGTGGTACCAGATTTTTGCTTAACTTTAATATAGAAAGACCTGGTTCTTCTACGTGTTCCAACTACTGTTGCAGAATAATAAGTACAGTAAATAAAGAACACTGAGATTTTATGCAAACAACACCTGGCTTAAAAGGTGAAAAAACCACGACCTACTTTCTCGGAGGATTTTCCAAAACTTTCCACTAAAATCACTAAGCCAAAGTTGCATTTGTAAAAACTCTTTTGTAAACCTAGGATTAACTCTAATCCCGTTGTAGAACACAGCCTCAACTGTTGCGACAACTTCAAGCTAACTATAACTTGAAAACTCTAAGTACCTAATACAATTTCTTCTAGATAATCTGAAACGTACAATATAAAATCACCTACCTAGAATAAAAGATAGACATTTAGAACTGGTTCTTCTATCTTGTTCAAGTAGCTTCAGGTTTGCACGCTTGAATCACACATGACATTCTTGCACTCTCAATTCACGTTTAACTTCTGATTGTGTGCATTACCTTTAAAAGATAACAACACTAATATTTAAGGAGTTAGTAATTAGAGATTGATAGAATTCTCATGTTACTCTTCCATAGTGGAAGAGTTCTAGTTGATCTCATACTTTAACTCTATCGTTTTCTTAAGTTGTGTTCTGTTTGTGTAAGGAGTCTTTCTCCTTATCCAATGTGCAACCTTTTTCGATGATAATCAGGAGATATCACTTCTTATAAGTTAGGTTTATCTACATCACGTGCATTTCACGTGTTCGAGTTGATCATAACCGTGATTCACAAGGATGGACATGGTCCATGTATGAGTTTCAAAACTTTACCTTTACTTGGCCAACAAATTCCCCGTTTTTGTTGATGACAAACTCTGTGCTTTTCACTCACATCAGAACATAGCTTATTAATTAATTCAAATTTAGAAAAAATTTACTTATCATCACAGACAGAGTTCATTAGGTTATAAAATCACTTATTCAGAATATATAAAGCACAATATCTTCCCCCTTTTGGCATCATAAAAAAGTTACATAAACACCGTGTAGTTCCCATAATTTTAACAATTACTCATGGCCACTGGGCAACTGCAAGTACAATCATGGATTAATCATCAGTAATCAAATAAACATATTCAAACTATCAAGGAAATATTAACAATCAACAAGAGAAAGAATAGTAAATTTCATTGGTAGGAGATATGATGCTATCACAATCCACAAAAAGAAATAAAATAGTCAAAACATGAGCAAAAGAAGGAAAAAACCCCAAATTTGTGTCACTGATGGTACTAGACAGGTTCAGGAATGAAGGCTAGAAGTCCTGAGGCTTGGGATATGTTTGGGAATGGACAAGGTTCAGCATATTTTTGAAGAATGCTATCATTCTTCTCCTTTTCCTTGGTGAGCTCAGATCTAAGAGCATCCCTCTCAAATTCAACCTCTGCTAAGCGAGCCTTCAGCCTAGCTATCTCAGCATCCTTGCCCCCACTCTCCCGCACTAGAACCCTCACTTTACTATTGATAGGTGTCTTCTTGGATAAACCATGTTCATTGGGAATAAAATTAGTTGCATAGTCACAAGCAATCAAAGTATTTATGCTATAATGGTCTTTGCTTGTAGCCATCTCCCACTTTTTCAGAGGCACCTTGCAACAATCCGGAACAGTAGTCAGAATAAATCCATAAGGGGTGGGATGGGCCTTGGAGCAATTGATAACCCTATCTAGTAGCTTGTTGATGAATGCAGGCATGTTGATTTGCCTTCCACTTTCAAGGCACTCTTGTAAAACCAAGTCCATATAGTTAGCAATATGCCTTCTTTCCTGCCAGGGCAGTAGGCACTTGTTGTCAAATTCAGACAAGACTTTGTGGTAAGGCTACATCTCACTTGTATGCACAACCTTGGCCTCATTCACTTCTTCAACATCACAGAATCTCCTAGTGATTTCAAGGGTAGGAGGAATGGAATCCAGACTTGGCCATCTTTCCCTTCTATAGTCATCATATCCTTCAATAGGGATTTCAAGAATCTCACCCAGCTTCTCTGTATCGAAGGTCACTTGAACCCCTTTCACTGTGCTGGTAACTTTGCCATCCTTGACCTCTGCATTTGACATGAATTCAATGATTTTATTCCTTGATAGCCTTCCATCTATCAGAAGGACCATGTCTTTATAGTGCTGAGCAGCTACTGCATCAACCAATCGAACCATCCCTGGTTCTACCAAATCTTTCAGCGGTCTACCCTTCAAGATTTTCTTTTTGCCAAACATGGCCAGCTTGTCTTGTTCACATCAGACTCACTTTCTTCTTCACCGCTCTATTCTTCATTCTCAACAATTCTAACTTGTTTATTTTTCACAAAAGACCTTGTCCTCTTGGCATATGAAGGTTCAGCAGCCTTAGACACTGATAAAGACTTCTTGGAAGAAGTCTTGGTCTTTTTAGGCTTGGGGGTCTGAACCTCCAAAGTTGTATGTTCCTCCTAATGGACCTATTCCAACTCATCAACATCAACAGCCTTAGAAGACTCTGCAAGCTTAGCTTTTATTTTATCTATCCTCTTCTTCTTGCTTTCAGCCATAGCCTTTTGTAATTAACTCTCACTCTGGTTCACCATACTTCGTGTGGCTCTTCCCTTTGGCAGGGGAATCTATGCAGTAGTTGGGGAATTTTTCTTTCTTTTGTTGGTGTTCTTTGTCTTGCTGGGAACCTTAAATGTTGGGGTGGGTGCTCCTTTTCTTAGGGTTGTAACTAGCACCTACTTTCTTCAGAAGGTCTGGTTTAATTTCTTCAATAGATGAACTGGGTTCATCCTCATGGGAACTTAAATTGACCAGACCCTCAGCAGCCTCCCCTGATCAACTTCCCCTTATTTTCTTGCCATTTTCTCGTACAACTTCAACCTCAGTCCCACAAATTGTTGGTCTAACCATCTCAGAGGAGGGTGAAGAATTAACCACTTATATCCCTCTTCCCCTCACATCATTGCTTACACCGTCACTGTCTTTTTCTTTTTCACTATTATTTTTACTTATTCTCCTTCTTGACTCATGTATTTCCATGGTCCTACCCGACCCAACTAGAACAAACCTATTCTACAGACTTTCAACTAAAATAGAACGTACCTTAGAAGGGTAATTTTGAATCTTTTTAGAATCAGAAGAACCAGTTACTTCCCCCTCACTTGCAGATTTGAAGGAATCATCTGAGAGTTTAGATTCTTGGGCTTGGCAAGCCTTCAATTGTGCATTCAATCTAGACAGTGCACCTGTAGCCACAATTTTACGAGCGGGTATTTTAACATGTCTCCTCCTAGGCTGGGGGTTGTACTGGGTTGAGGAGGTGAGGATGAATCAGAAGGGGTAGGTTTGCAGAGGAGTGCCTGGGTTATCTTGAGGGTTCAACATTGTGGCTAATTCCGTATGAGAATTTTTGAGTTTGGTCTTTGGAAAAGAGAACAATTGACAGAAGAAAAAAGTTTAACAGTTTTGGAATAATAAAGGTGGAAGATGGTGATGATGGTATTTAAAGAGAGAGGCTTAATTAATGACCAATGGTAGCATTTTGTAGTCAATTAGAAGTCCAATCAACCTGAAATTTCAGGTTGAATGAGCGGTTAAGCTTCCATAGATTTTAGTCAATTTATGTGGTGAGAATTATATTAAGGACAGAACCGGTTCAAAAATTAAACAGATAGGACTTTCTGATGTTTTTGATCATGGGTAGGACTCTGCTCATGATTTAAATATTAATATTTCAAATTATGCAGAGTATAGAAAACATACCTCGTTATTCAGATGAACCAATACTGATGAACCATGTTCTATACTTTGAACTTTATCATGCCTCTATTTTCCAAAGTAGAGAAATTTGTTAAAGATCAGTGAGTCATATCAACACATGTCACAAAAGTATACTATTTATAGTATAAAACTGAGTAAAAATTAATCTACATATTTACACAAGTTCCATATTTCATAGCAAAAATTTTTATTCTTTTTATTTTCTCCTCCTTTTTTTTTCATTGTGAATTCTGAACTGGTCCCATTAGGTGATCTTAACTATCCCTAATTCCAACATGTTCCTTTCAAAGCTTTCTCTACTCGATGCTTTAATAAAGTCCTCTCTTATTGCTACTGTGATGATCTTGTAAGCAGGATAGTGCATCAGAGGACTTTTCCATTTACAAGTTCTATCAAATTCATGCTTCTCCTTGCCTTGATATTCTTTTAGGACTCTTATCTACTCATCTATCTTGTACAACTCATCCTTCATTTTTTCATAGATTTTATTCTAAGGTGAGGTGTGTGTGATCAACTTTCTTTTTACCTATTCCTAATTTCTATTTTAAATTTTCAAATCATTGTTCTAACACAGTGGTGTCAAGTTCAAGAACCTGGTTGTTCAAGTCTGTTTTTTTTACTATTACTTTTACTAGCCCTGAGTTCCAGATTTTTGCACTTAGCCTTTAGGATCACAGATTCCATAGACAGTTATTTTTTCTCATTGTTATGACCTCAAACTCATCAATGAAATCTAGCAGTAATTCAAATAGCTTTTTTTTAGACAAAAATTAATCTTGTCTTTGAGATGAATCACACTTACCTCTTGTTCATCATCTGATTCTCCAATTTCCATAAGTGCTTATTCATCTCCAGCTACATCTTCTGAATCCTCATCTAAGCTTCCTCTCTAAGCAGCAACCATAGCCTTTGTTGATCCTTTGTTCTTATTGGGATGAACCTATTCCTTCTTAATATTTCTTCGTTCAACCCTTTCTTTCTTCCATTAAATTTCCCACTGAGGAAAGTTCTTAATCATGTGGTTAGTCATACCACATTTGTAGAACCCTTGTTGGTCTGTTTTTCAGGGGCCCTTGGTTTGTTGAAGGTTTCACCTCTGGAAGAACCCTTTCCTCTTATTAGGTACTTTTTAAAATCCCATGTGATTATAGCCATTGCATCATCCTCTAGTCTGCACCTTCAGCTATTTTAAGAGCCGGGCTTATTTTCTTCTTCGGTGCATCCCTATTCATGTTTTGCCTTCGTAGTTCATCGGCAGTGAGATTTTCAATCAGCTCATCCAACTGGAGAGTAGCAATGTTCTTTGATTCCTGAATAGCAATGATTTTGCTTTCCTAAGTTATTGGCAAAACCCTTGCTAAGATTTTCTCAACCTTGTATTCTTCAAGAATAATCTTTCTAAGAGACTTAAGTTCATTTGTTATTGTTGTGAACCTTGTATACATCTCTTGGATGGTTTCTCCTTCCCTCATGGTGAAATTCTCCTATTAAGAATACAACAGTGTTCCTCTTGATCTCGTTACTTGAGGAGTTCCTTCATGGGCCACTTGTAGAGTGTCCCAAATCTTCTTAGAAGTAGTACAACATTGAATTTTTTGTACTCGTCTGGACCAAGTCCACACACAAGCTATTTCTTAGCCTTAGCATTCTTTTCCCACTTATTAAAATCTTCAGCAATGCAGTCAGCTCTAGTCTTTGGCACATCCATTCCTTTTGCATCTTCTTTGTAGTAGCTAGGGGACCATCAGTAAGAATGTCCCAAAGTTCATAGTCTTCTCCTATGATGTGATCTCTCATTCTATTCTACAATAGTATTGACCATTAAAGAGTGCAGGCCTTCCTAGTTTCCAAGTGGTGCGCTTATCTTGATCTGTTCCTAAGGTGTTAGCCTCTTCAAGGATAACCTGCTCTGACACCAAATAATTTTTATACTTCAACACAACACGGGAGGGGGGGGGGGGTATTTGTGTGCTACGCAATTTTTGCTTAACTTGATTATAGACTGACCTGGTTCTTCTATGTGTTCTAACTACTACTGTTATAGAATAATAAGTACAGAAAATAAAGAACACAAAGATTTTATATGGAAAATACATGGGTCAAAAGGTGAAAAAAACCCCGACATACCTTATAGTATGGTTTTCCCAAATTCTCTACTAAAATCACTTCGCCAAAAACTGCATTTATAAAAACTGTTTTGTAAGCCTAGGATTAACTCTAATCCTGTTGTAGCACACATCCTCAACTATTGCGACAACTTCAAGTTAACTCTAACTTGAAAACTCTATGTACCTAATACAATTGCGTCTAGATATGCTGAAATGTACAATAGAAAATCACCTACTGCAATTGAACTATAATAAAAGACAAACACTTGGAACTGGTTCTTCTATCTGGTTCAAATAGCTTCAAGTTTTAACACTTGAATCGCACACGAATTGCTTGCAAAATTGCCTTGCTATTTTGCTCTCAATTCACGTTTAACTTCTGCTTGTGTGCGTTACTTGTAAAAAAGAACAACACTTATATTTAAGGAGTTAGTAATTAGAGATTGACTAGAATTCTGATGCTACTCTTCCATGGTAGAAGAGTTCTAGTTCATCTCCTAATCTAACTCTATCCTTTTCTTAAGCCGTGTTCTATTTGTGTAAGGAGTCTTTCTCCTTATCCAATGTGAAACCTTTTCGATCATGATCAGGAGATATCACTTCTGATAAGTTAGGTTTGTCAGTAAGGAGTCCATGTCTAAGTTGCTTTGTCAGTCTTCAAAACTTCACCTTCACTTGGCCAACACACTTTATTCTAAAAACTCTAATAAGACATTTTTTTACTTTCAGCTCTCCTTTGCTCAATCCAGTGTCTCTTTGGGTTGTTTAACATTCTCGCTCTCTGGGGACGAGAGTCACACTAAGGTAATATTTATCTCCTCCAGGCACTCAGTGCCTACCTTTGTAGTGCTCATATCTAGATGTACTATTTTAGGCTACACTATCTAGGTATCTCACGATGAGATGTATTAGCACATTTGCAATATTCTTCCGAAATGTCAACTGACACAAATAATCCATCCATCATTTTGGGTTACTCTAACCCCAGCCGGATCCTGATATCCCGTCCTTCTCTAACACTACTTCTGTTAACCCCCATAGGGCATAAGCAGAATAGGCGTGACCAATTTTACTTACCTCTGTTACTATTGAAGGAAACTCAAAATGCTTATATCTCTATACCTGAGTTGAAAATACCGACAATCTTCACTAACTGGGTACCTCGTACCATTTTTCTCCTTGCTTCTATTCCTTGCTGGAGCTTATGTCTATTTTTGATTCTCTTTTTTCCTTTTTTTCTTATCGTAAGACTGGATAGGCATTCTTGCCTTAGGGGTCCTTATAAACAAGCTTACAAATCTTGGTATACACATGGTCTGCTCAATACTTCCTATTTATCCATTATAAGCATGATGCAAAAATCGAGTTCTTCTAACTCTATTTTTCCATAGCTATATCTCTTACCAACCGTCTTTCTGGATGTAGTAATCGTAATTTATAGGGAACTGAGTTCTTACAATTGAGCTCTACCACACGATCTAAAATAATAAGAAAGAGTGACATTCCTCTATGCCATGTAGCCTCATACTTATAAGAGTGGTGCATGACATACCGATAAATAAGACTCTACTAGACATGGCTTGTACATTCCCTAGGACAGAACTGCTCTGGTACCACTTTTGTCACCACCCAAACTGATTGGCCGCGACGGGTACCCGGTACCTTACTCAACCGAGTACCATCATAACATATCTTTTTATGTCATACTTTCATAGATAACTAAGTCGGAAGGCTGCCGTGAGATAAGTAAAATAGAACATGTGCTACAAACTTATATATAAGACATACGCGCCTATAAGACCAAAATAACAAATCGTATACTGAACATAGGATGACAAGGCCATACAATCTTTTACACACATGACATTTGTCTACAAGCAACTAAGAATACATAATTTTCATAAAGTTTGGGACAAAGTCCCGCCATACCAAATAGTACACGTCTAAATCATACTAACGAAACAAGCAACTGCGAAGTAAATGGAGCGCACCAATATCTTCTGCTGAGCTGATAGCCTACTTGGAGGACTTTTGACCTGTCTATTGGTACCTGCGGGCATGAAATGCAGTGTACCCTGGCATAAAGGATGTTAGTACAAATAATGTACCGAGTATATAAGGAATAAAAATTAATGAATAATATACATGAGATAAACATGGAGTAAAGGACTCCACATGTAAGTCTAAATAACGCTACAAATAATGAAATACTCATAGTGTCATACACATGCGTATAAATGTCATGTCATGCGTAGGTACATGTGTTCATAACATCATCAAGCCTTGAGGGCATCCCATCATACCATCTTAGCCACTATGGGCAAATCATCAACGTATACAAGTTGATCAGGTGGTGGTGCGTATATAACGCCATAACCTTTCCAATATCCCATAAACATATATGTATATATATATATATACGCGTATATAATGTCATCTGGTCATGGGTCAATGTGCATGTATAAATACATGAAATGCATATGAAATACGTTCATAAAATCTCTTGGTACATCATAGCATCATCGTACCTCAATTTAATATCATGAAGTAAACTTTTTCAGCTTACATATTTTTCTGAGACCCATGAACAGATGGTAAAATAATAAGACATATGGAAATTCAAGAACATATGCACGTCTAATACTTCTATGAATGGAGTCATTTATGGAAGTTGTGTATTTTCTTGTTTTGTTTGTGTCATATAGATCCTGCCAGAAGAAAGAAGGGATAGCCCTAAGATACCTGATCATATTCTCCTGAAAATCCCTTTAACAACCGTTGATTGCGATAACACGTAATGACGGATTGAAGTAGAAGAAAATTCGTATGTTGCTCTTGTGAAAGATTATACCGCACTCCCTTAGAAAATCCATTACATAGCAAGTATAGAATCACACCTTAACGAAGTAGTGAGATCCCTTAAAAATGAGAGCTCCATCCGTTACTTTGTATCAAGATATAAGCAAAATTCCAATTCGGATTGTTTCAAATACCAAATGGAAGGCTATTCTTTCATTTTTTTTAATTTGGAGGAAAGGAGAGATGCATTGGAAAGACTCATCAAAGAAGCTCCGTTGTTAATCTGTACATTACATATTTATCAAGAATGTATAGATCAACATTTTTTTGATAACATTCTTTTAACCCAATGAATTGAAGGTGCTCATTTCGTTAAATGTTGACACCTTGCAAAAATAATTCAAGAATTACATGGTTGTGCTTTAAACAAATCCCCTTGGCTGCCACGTTAATGCCGCATCACTTATCCAATTATCCACGACTTTTCCTTAATCAATTTGTTAATTCCCCCACTAGTTCAATGATTAACCAATTACCCACATAATTAAGAATTATCTCAATTTACATAAAATGCTACTTACTTTTAATACACTTTATACATCTTTCTATCATAGTCATACGGTACCTTGTATGGTACTAGTCCATAAACACCAGATATTTTAGCGCAAGTCGTATCTTATCCCAAATGTCAAACTTCGACCAAATTCATTTTTTCGATTTGCTTACCTTTTCACCATCATGAATTTACTTATCCCTTGTTTGAAATAGCATAATACTTATAATTCCAAAATAATCTAATTCCGGAGCTTACATCGGTTAGCTTACGACTAAATTTTAACTTACAAAAAATGTGAGTTGTAACATCTCATTTCCGAGCTTTAATCTGTTTATTAATGGCATACTTTCATGTACGAAAATATGGGGTATAACATACAGCTAGTTAGAAGGGTAAAGCGGTGGCAGACGAGGGCATGAGTAGATCACCAATGTCTAGTGAGGGCCAAAGTGAGACCCCAAGGGGAAGTATGACACCCTCGCATAGTTCTCCGATTTCGCCAGCACCTGACGAGATGAGGGAGAACCCAGAACCATCACTTGTTTCTCATGATGAGGATGTGGATATGCGGAGTGTAGTATGGTTGTTGACTAGATTTGTAGCCGCTCAGACTCAGTGCCAGGTAGGTGTAGGTGTTGGTTACATTGATAGGGCTATTAGTGCGAGAGTTCGAGACTTCATCAACCTGGACTCTCTAGTGTATACCGATGAGAAACGTTTATTGATAGGATGCAGAGGACTTTGAGGGTGACGCATGCATCGGACACAGAGTTAGTAAAGTTGGCCTCTTACTGATAGCGGGATGTTGCGGTTAGTCGTATGAAACATGGGAATTCTCTAGAGTGACAAATACATCTCCAGTAGTATGGGAGGAGTTCTCAAGGGCTTTCTTGCGTCATCATGTGCCGATAGAGACTCGTCAGGCAAGGGTAGATAGGATTTTTGCTCTTAAACACTGGAATATGACTGTGCAGGAGTATAGTCTCCATTTTGATTCCTTGGTGAGGTATGCCTCCTCGATAGTGGCTGAAAAGAGTGACCGAGTGTATCGGTTTGTGGTAGGGGTTAGGCGGCACCTGATTAATGAATGCTCAATAGACGCTCTGCTCGATGGTATGGATATTTCTCTCATCCAGGCTTATGCTCAAAATTTTGTGGACCAAAAATGACAGCAATACGAGAATCGTGATGAGGGTCAGCATAAGAAGGCCAGGTCTGCTAGGCGACCTGAGGATTTTTCGGGCAATCCTAAGTCACATATCCTGTTGAAAGTCTCCGACAATTGTAGAAGCCGTATTATGAGGGATCTGTCTATTCTGTATCGGGTAAGGGCTTGAGAGTTTTAGGTTTTTATAATCGGAGGGATTTAGCACAGATGAAGGCGCCTCCTCCGCGGTGAAGTCAATGCGGTATAGCTCATTTTGGAAAATGTCTTTAGGGATCTAATGTATGCTATACATGTGAAGACCCTAGTCATTACATGGGTTATTGTCCTATGAATGACAGAAGCAAGATGGTTCAGCCCACCAGATCAATAATAGTCTCCTCCTCTTTTGTACGCCCTCAAGAGCGAGGCCTTCAGGCATTAGCTGGTAGATGTAGAGGCAGGGGTGGAGCATCTAGCCCCGGCGGTAGTCAAAATCACATATATGCTTTTGCAGGTCATCACGACCCAGAGGCTACACCAGATGACGTGTCAGGTATTGTGACTATGGATAATGTTCGATCTTATTATGCAAATTGTCTAGATATATGATTAATATAAGAGTAAGTAGGCATTATGTTTGAAGGGTCAGAGGAAACCAATCCATATTAAGGAATTTGATAAAGATGTTAATTTTCATAATATAGTGATACATGCATTTTCATGTATTTACCACCGTGCTACGGCCAGTCGGGCAGTTACCACCGATGGGAAGTTATGTATAATTATTTACCACCGGTTGGCAAGTAATGCATATTTATTTACCATCGTGCTACGGCCGGTTGGGCAGTTACACATTTACCATCGAGCTACAGACGATCGGGTAGTCATGCATTTACCACCGTGCTGCGGCCGATTGGGCAGTTACCATTGATTAGTTGGGCAGTTAACCCCACCAGAATAGTATAATCAGCACTATTATATCGTAGTTTTAATTATATATAAGAATATGTTTCATTCTACATGTTACGGCCCTCAGCGGTAAGTCAGAAGTTATAAGTTATGACATGTGTAATGCCTTGTCGGCCCCTATGTATCTATATAAATCTTTTTTGGATTAGTTATATGAGTTAGGTTCTAATATTATCAATTATTTATTTATATATGTATATATATATATATATATATATATATATGTGTGTGTGTGTGTGTGTGTGTGTATATGTGTGTGTGTGTGTGTGTGTCCTATCATGGCCCGTGACGAGTCTTATAGAAAAAAAAGTATGTGGCACTCGGTTGAGTAGGCACCGGGTGGCAGTCGTGACCCTCTGATTTGGGTCTTGACAAAAGATTTTATTAACCATGGTTCTTAGCCTTTCAATTGAATCTGGGAGAAATTTCTTTCCGCCTAGGGAAATTCGATGTGAAAATGTCTAAATTTTTATGTACACATTGGGTCAGGTTCTTTACTGAGGGTGGAACCCAACAGGTAGCTGAAATAGATGAGATAAAAGTTAGCAAAGGAGGGAAGTTTCTTTTTCTCGATGGGACAAAATATATATACATACATATATTTTGGGATGAGAGGTAGTGTTGCCGAGAGGAATTCCATGGTAGTAATGACGACGAACCGTTTCACCCAACCACGATCATTATCTTCATCGACACTAGTAATGTTGGCATGGCAGCCACATGGACTGAGTTTGATCACACCTTCACATAAGATATTGGGTGAGTAGATATTGATCAAATGGGCGATAATAAGGATTTCACCTACTTAGAAACACAATACCCGAAGCAAATCCAATGTACCCCATATTGATGGGCTTACATGGGCATAGCAGATTGGTAGTGGAGAAAAAATTCTAAGATAATGGGATCAATTTTTGACCCATTCCTAATGTAAAATGGCATGTGTAAATGTACAAGAATCCTGGTTTGCTAAAGGGTCACTCTTTCCACTTCATTGGAGACCAAGATTTCAGTGTCTTTCCAGTCACAGTCTTGCTTCACAACAGAAATACTAGCAGGGAAAATCGAAGTAAGATATCTGCCGACGGGCCAATTTATGTGATTTTTGGGATTGATTGATTCTTTTTGTACTTGGGGGTCAGTTTTAGAATTTGACTGAGATGGGATGACTGTGTTGGTGGTAGGAGGACTGACATTGGTTTATTAGTTTTGATCTTATTAGAAGGACCATCACCGATGTGAAGGCCAGAGTTTCCAGGGTTAGAAATAGTAGAAGACATGCTGATAAACAATCTGAGTAAGAATTCTTTTATTGAGAAAAAATGGTTTGCAGAAAATCTCTATGGAAATTTGAAGTAAGAATTTGCAAATGAAGGATAATAATAATGTGTAGTGGAGAAGTTTATAAAAATTCATGGTCATCCATACCTTGAAAACTAGCAAAAATATATGCCGAATCACGGAATAACACGTGTTTGATTCAATAAATACAACGAGACATGTTTCCTTTAAAGTTTCGAAAACCATTCAGGAACTTTCCCGCCAACAAAAGAGATCTTTACTACTTTTCGATAACATAAAGTTTTATCATCGAAAAGTAGGGGGACTACTTTTATAGGGTAAATTTGATAAGACAGGTGGATGCTCGACAAATTAATACGTGGAAGTAAACACAAGAAAGATATGAGTCAGAAAATAGATGGCATCTGCTCTTATTCTATTAAACAACTTTCTCTCTTTTTGTTCTTGATATTGCTCGTATTATTTCTACTGGTTGATATCAAAATCGTGCTTGTATTTTCTTCAATTTATTTTAATCAATTTGTTTTTGTTCTTTGTTATTATATATTCTTGGATCAAATTAATTTACTTATCTATAAACCACGTTAAAAATTAAAATATATCATTTTATGGGTAAACCGTAACTCCCAATATAAGATAGCAACTTAGAAGACCAACAATTTATCCTAGCGGTGATCTTCTCCACTAAAGGCCATCATTCACCAACAGATTGTTTCTTTGTAGAATGACCTAGGTATTTAAAAGGAGGTGATCCTTCAATAAATTTTAGCTCTCACAGAATCTCCTGCTTTGCATCCAGTGATATGGCAGTCACGGAAAATGAACTTTCATAAACATTAGCCTGTAATCTAGAGGCAAGTGAAAAATTTTAGAATATTTGTTGCAATGGTTTAACAGAGACAATATTAGCTCTACTATCTTGACCCTAAACCCCAATTATGGGCCGTGATGGTGCCTACCATCCACTTTCTAGGCAAGCCAACGTTAGCTAACTAATTAACCAGTTTTAATAATTTATAAGCAGGATGATGATAATTAGCGACTAATAAACTCTAAAATACATGAAATACCAAAAGTAAACAATCTATACTAACACCAGAAATCTGACGTCATAAGTATATGCGCAAGTAGAATATAACAATTATGGTCTGAATGAAATACAACTGTTTGAAACAAAAATAAACAATAAAGATATAACCGAGGGGGACTTCAGCGACTGTGAATGCCGTGCATCTCTACCTCAAGTCCCCTGAGTGAGTCGATACGTGCAAAAACCCATCTACGTGCCGCGGGGACCAACACCAAGATTTGCACAAAAAGTCAGAAGTGTTGTATGAGTAAAATCGACCTCATGTACTCTGTAAGTGTCGAGCCTAACCTCGACGATTTAGTGATGAGGCTATGATATGACACTCACTATAAACCTGTATGAATAACAATAACAGAATATAAAAATATAGATAAAGAAGTAAACTTGATGTTAAAACTCATGAAAAGTAATGGTGAATTCATAGAAAATAAATTAGAGTTGCTTACCAATGAATTTGGGAAGATAACATTATTCAAAAATCACCTCTAGAGTGTTTGGGATTGAGAAATAGTGTAAAATGAACTAAGTCTTGTTCTTTACCTCTATTACCCAGCGGCAGGTATCGCAATTGCAAACTCATGTTTGCAATTGCTACCATCGCAAATACGAAACATTGGTCGCATATATGAACAGTTCCCCAAGCCGGCATAATTCGCAAAGGCAAAAGAAGCAAAGCATTTTCGGGGCCCCATTTCACCGCAACTGCGATCAAAGGTTCGCACTTGCAAACCTACCGAATCCTAATGCCAGTCGCAAAAGTGACCAAACCATCACAAAAGCTATCCAGGTTTGTCCATAAGTGCGAACATTCTTTTGCAAATGGAAAGATTTCCTTGCCCAGCCCACTAGCGCAAATTCAATCTACTGACTACAAAGCAAGCTCCCAAATGCGTGCCAGACCTCACAAGTGTGAGATATACAGACAACACCAACATCAGGTATCGGACCAACAATTCCAAACTCTTCTGAAATACTTCCAAAACTCACATGAGCCCCTCGGGCTCCTAACCGAACATGCATATAAGTGGAGTAACATCATAAAAACTTGCTCGGTACCTCAATCATTGAAATAACATCAAATAACACGAATAAATCATCAAAAATCAAGATTTCAACTTGACAACTTAATTTTCACAATTTTAAACATAACGTGCCAAAATGCGCTCGGTCACCCGAATCGCAACCAAACATGCGTACAAGTCTAAAAATATCATACAAAACTATATAAATGGTCAAAATACCAAACCGAGGTCGGTTACCCAAAATCTTGGCCGTGGTCAACTCTAGCCTCATTTTAAGTGAAAAATCATATATTCATCCAAATTTTATGTAAAAGCTTTCTGGAATAGGCCCCGCACGCAAATATATAAACTTAATATAAAAATATGGAAGGTCTCGAAACATATAAATAAAGGCCAGTAATCAAAATGACCTATCAATCGTCACATTGTCAACCTCTAAAAGAAACATTCATCCTCGAACGAACATAGAAAACTACATGGACTAGTAAAAAGGTGGGGGTATCTACTCCCTATATCGGACTCGGGCTCCCACTTAGCCTCTTAGTGGCTCTTCCTCATAGGTTAGATATTCATCAAGTTGCACCGTGCTGAAGTCCAAAGCATGTGACCTCTACATCCGAAGCATGGAGACGTGAAATACCTGATGTACCTCTGCTAGGATAGAAGGTAATACAAACATATAAGCTACATCCCCAACACTTTCCAAGATCTGTGATAGTCCAATAAGCCTCGGGTTCAACTTGTCATTCTTCCCAAATCACATTACGTCCTTCGTAGGTGACAGTCAGAGAATAACCTTTTCACCTACCATGTAAGACACATCTTGAACCTTACAATCTACATAAGTATTCCACTTGGATTGAGTTTTGCGAAGTCTCTCCTGAATCACCTTAACCTTCTCCATAGCATCACATACCTAATTACTTGTTAGCCTCTTTGGGCTCAAACCAACCAATTGGCAACGGACATTGCCTCCAATATAAGGCCTCATATGGACCTATTTGGATGATCGAGATATAATTGTTTTTTTAGGTGAAGTCTGCGAGCGAAAAAAACTGATCCCATGAACCTTTGAGACCAATAACACAAGCATGTAACACGTCCTCAAATATTTGAATAGTGCGCTCGAAGTGTCCATCTATCTAAGGATGAAATAATGTACTTAGCTCGAACCGTATTCCCAACTCACGCTACATATATCTCAAAAAGTAAAATGTAAACTACGTGCCTTGATTCGGAATGATGATAATGGGCACGCCGTGCAGTAGGATAATCTATCAGATGTATATCTAAGCTAACCGCTCTAAAGAATAGGAAGTCATCACCATAATGAAGTGTGCGCACTTAGTCAAATAGTCCAAAATAACCCCAACTGCATCATATTTTCTCACGGTACGTGGTAAGCATACCACAAAACCCGTAGTGGTGCTCTCCCACTTCTACTTCAGTATCTCCAATCACTTAGTCAATCACCGAGATACATATACAAAAATATCTTTCTTCATCCTTTACCGCCTATAGAGTTGTTTCAAGTGACAGTACATCTTTGTGAGACCTGGGTAAATGGAATAACGCAAATTGTGGACCTCCTCAAGAACTAACTCTTTCAATCCATAAATATTTGGAACATAAATCCGGCCTTGAAGCCGCATAACACCATCATCTCCAATCACATCCTCCATAGAACCACCTAGTTGCATTGTATCCTTCAACATCAACAAGTGAGGATCATCAAAATAGTGAGCCTTGATACACTCCAACAATGAGGACTGCAGTCTCTCTGGTCATCTGCAACCTAATACCGTGAGCAAGAACATATATAGATCTCCTAACCATATCCCTCTAGTAGGGATCAAAATAGCTCCAATGCAGGATAGATCAACAAACCTGGTTCGTACAGGGTTATTGTTACACTTGCCTGTTATAGGCACTCAAATTGGCAGCACAGATCCTCTCTCTAGGTAAATAGGATGAACTTCACCACACATAGCTATGAAAACAGATCCCAAGTAAGTGGAGGTGAACATGCTGGTCTACCCAGAACATACTCCTACCACCATCTCTTCGCAAAACCAGTCATCTGAAACACAACAAAGTCAACTCCATTAGACTCTACTATGACCAGGTTGCGTAACACGTCATGGCAATAGCCTAAGTATCATATGGGTCCTCAGAAGGTGTACCAGTAAAGTGAATAGGAAATAGATTTATGAACATGTCCATATTTTTCAACCCCTCTATTGACATAGCGCGAACTCCCCGGACTGTGTAGCAATGATGGGCTAACCTGCTCCAACTGTTGGAATAGCCAGATTTTGATATTCATGAGCCATATGCTACAGAGTGTGAGTAGCGAGAGTTTGGGCGTCTCCTTAACGTAAAAGATGGTCAGTGCTATAGGAAATGCATAGGCCTTGGCCATGCTCTCCATAAAACCCATCAATCAAACTAGAATTTCCTGAAGTGCGGGGGTGGCAATGAACCCCTCTAGGACCTAAGCTGGTCCAAGTAGAATGGATGCAGCAGATATTTTCTCGTACTGCTCGATTTGAAGCCTTGCAACAATTGTTGCTGCGCGGGCTCCATATTGAGATTTGCCTCTGCCTTAGCCTCACCCTCTACCCTTGTAAGTGGTTGCAACCTGGTGCTCCAGCTCCTGCAAAGCTATGGATACGATGCATGTCCTCACCATTTGTGAGAGAAATGGAATGATTTGAACTTCAGTGATAAAATAAAGTTGTATCATAAAGAAAGAAAAAACAACATTTCCTAAAGCTCTATAGCCTCAAGAAGATAAGTACTGACATCAACATATTGATTCTCCAGAATCTATTAAGCTTGCTCGTGACTCGTAAGACCTAGGCAACCTAGTACTCTGATACCAACTTTTCACGACCCAAACTCCTAACCAAGGGGCCGCGATTATGCCTAACCTCCAATAGTATCACAGTCTATACTAATCTCAGAAATCTAGAGTCACAAGTGCATAAGGAACTAGAATACTACAAATATTGACTTCATGAATTACAACTATTTGAAGAAAAAAATGGTCAATACAGAATAAAAATGGGTCTTCAGAACTACGAATGTCGTGCAGCTCTAACTCAAGTCTCCTGAGAAAGTCGATCCAGGCAAAAGCTCCTCTACAAGCCACTGGGACCAACACCACGATCTATACATGAAGTGTAAAAGTGTAGTATGAGTAAAAACGACCCCATGTATACTATAAGTGTCGACCCTAAACTCGACAAAGTTGTAACGAGGGTATGATAATAATAATAACAAAATATTGAAATATAGATAAAATAGTAAACTCATAGAAACGGACCTGATGGTTAACTAATACAGGACCTCAAAATCACCTCAAATTATAACCTCATATCACGTTATTGATTTAAAACAATATAGCTACAAAAGGCTACAACACCTCATACTCTATTGCGGCACGCAAATTCGATCCCAACATTTATCACAATATCTTCTGCGGCATACAGCCCAAACTCGATATCATTTCACAACATCTGTTTCGACGTGTAACCTAGTACAAATATCATATTAATATCTGTTGTAGCATGCAACCCATTTTCGATATCAATTCATTTCAATACTATTTTGACGCGCAATTATAACGACCTGGCTGGTCGTTTGGTATATTTGAGCCATGTTTCCCCTTTTGAATATTCTCGTATGTGTAATGGTGGATTTATAACTTGAGTGGATGGTTAGTAATATTTTGGGGAAGTTTTTTTAATTATTTGGATCCTTTGGTTATTGGTTTAGAAGCTTAAGTTGGAAATATTGATCGAGGTTTGACTTTTGTAAAAATAACCCAAAAATAATATTTTGATGGCTCTGATAGGTTAGTATCATGATTTGAACTTGGGAATATGCCCAAAACTAAATTCTGAGGTCCCTAGATTAATTTTGCTTGTTTTACCGAAAGTTGTTAATTTGAGGTTAAGAAGTTTCCTTTAGTTTGACGGTAGGATAATTTATGGGTATTGGGTTTGAATTTTGGTTCTGGGACTTGGAATAGGTCTATTTTGCTATTTGGAACTTTTCTGCAAAATTTGGTTAAATTTGGAGGTGGTTTGGTAGGATTCGAATGTTTGGTTGTGATTCTAGAGGTTCTTGAGTTTTTCTTTTGAATTTCATGCGTTTTGATGTATTGTTCGTGGTTCTATATGTTATTTTGGCAATTTGATCATGCCAGCAAGTTTGTGTAATGTATATGAAATTTTGTAAATGATAGGCGTGGAGCCCCGAGGGCTCAGGTGAGTTTCAGACGTGCTTCAGATTGGTTTGAACATATTTCCAGGTTGCTGGTGTGCTGGTTCCTCAGGTATCGCAATTGTGAGCGCCAACATCACAATTACGAAATGGACAGGAAGGGGAAGGCATCGCATTTGAGATGTTTTCCTTGCAATTTTGATGTTGAGTCTTAGGTTGGGTAGGTGGCATTTTCGTAAGGGGCTAACATTGCAACTGTGAGGTCACTGTCGCAATTGTGACATTTCTCCGGGATGTAAAGCATTGCATTTGCAAGCTATTCTTTACATTTGTGAGGGTACGCAATTGCGAACCCAGTATCGCAATTATGAATTCTACACCCGAACATAAGGGATGGAAAAAAAGACTTGGTCTCATTTTCACATTTTAAAACCTATAGACTAGGTAGGAGGCGATTCTTTAGTGGAATTTTTACCTACAACTATTGGGTCTGTAATTGTGATCAATTTTCATTTATATTACATGATTACTTTTGAGATGTAATCTCTAACCCATGGAATTTGAATAGAAATTTTGGGAAATTTTGTCTATGTTTTGGAAAAGGAAAATTTGACATTTGACAGTTGAATTAGACACGTATTTGAAAATAAACCACATATATGGACTCGTGGGGTTATGGGTAGTCGAGATCTACCCTTGGAATCGAGTTTAACCGGGTGGGCTCAAGGTCGACTTTTGTTGACTTTGGAAAATTGTGTAAAGATCATAGCTTGATTAATCTTAATTAGTTTTTCTTGCATTGTTTGATGATATTAAGTCATTTTTTAGATTTTAGCCGTATATAAGCAAATTTTAAGGGAAAAGGCATTATTTATTTTTTATTTTATTGCCTAACTTTATGTGGGAAAACTACCCCTTCGGACTGGGTTTAATTATAGTATTTGAATTGTGTGGAAGACGTGTACATGATGTAACGAGTGTGTACACGGGCTTATATATGATATTTGACCGGTTAGACTCTTACTTTTAAATTTTAATTGAAGTTGTTATTATTTTTTTCTATCTTACGTTATCATGTTTATACTTGTACATTTTAATTGATATTGTTATTACATGTTCTAGTTTCCATTATTGATGTTACTCTTACATGCATTTATTCGTAGCTGTTGTTGCATACTATTCTTCCCATTGTTGAGTTATTCTCACGTATTTAGTCGTAGTTGTTATTTCATGCTATCTCTTTCATTGTTAAGCTTATGTTTAATAAGAATTTGAAGTTGTAATTTCATGAAAATACCTTCATTATTAGGTTGTTGAAGCTGTAGTTATTGAGACCTATCAAAATGTTTATGGTTGGAATTTGATGGTTATTGAAATACTTTTCTTTTTTGAGTTGTTTCTCGTTTATTTTATTATTATTGAGATTCTTGTATACATTATGGTTGAGATGTGGGCTCGGTGTTGTGGTGAGATTGGTAGTCTTGATTTTTATGTTGTGGCATATGGAAACATGTGGTGTGAGTTGATTATTATGTTGTAATATTGATGTGCATGGGCGGTATAAGAGTTGTGTATTAATGTGCATGCGGCGAGATAAGGTGGTATTTATACGCTTGTTTCCACTAAAGAAATTACTTGAAGCCATACGGTTAGATAAGGGGGCTAAAGCGTGTGAAGCTATTTCGGAAAAAATATTTTGAAAATATATGCAAGGCTCACGCAATGATATAAGAAAAATTGTCATTCTGATTTATGAAATATGAATATGAGGTGTGGTACCTCGGTGTGATTCTTGTAGTACATTCTATAATTAAAAGGCTTATTGATTCGAACGGTTATTATTTGTTTCCCTATGTCATTCCATTCGTATTTTTTTATTGTAAATGGTTATTGTTGTCTTCATCATATATACCGTCTTTGTTGTAATTTGTTACATTTATTTCCATTGTTAGCCTGGAATTGATATATCTATTTATTGCCAATTAATTGCCTTTACTCGCCCCTTTTTAGATTATATTAATATTTTGCACGGGTTTCTATGACTAATAGGTGTCTTGGCCTGACCTCGTCACTACTCTACCTAGGTTGGGCTTGATACTTACTAGGTACCATTATAGTGTACTCATGCTATGCTTCTGCATATTTTTGCGCTAATCCAGGTACTTCTGCTCATGTCGGACGCAATTGAGTTGACTCAGACTTCAAGGAGACTTCAAGTTATACCTGCTTGACACTCGGAGGCCTCGAAGTCAACTTCTAGAGATCTTATGCTACTATTTCTGTTGTTTTCGAACAGTATTATACTAGAGAATCATAGTATATTTCATTAGAGCTTATGACTCAATTCCGCTAGTTTTGGGGATTTTATGATTGATGTTCCATTATGGTTTCTTTTTGATATTTTATAAGTTTAATTTAATATCTAATGTCGTCTTTTCTTCTAAATTCTCAATGTGTGTTAGGCTTACCTAGTCTTAGAGGCTAGATGCCCCACAACTACCTAAGGTGGGATTTTAGGATCGTGACAAGCTGGTATCAGAGATCTAGGTTTATAGGTGGTACAAGTCATAAGAAAGTTTAGTAGTCTTGTGGATCGGTACAGAGATGTTTGTACTTATCTTTGAGAGGCTACAAAACTATTAGGTTCTGAGTGTTATGCCAGCATAGCCCGTTATTCTGGTTCAACCCGAGGTTAGGCCAGAAAATGCTTACCCAGCTTGAAGACCTTAGGTTTCAAAGCATCCGTTGCACTATTTTCCTTCGGCCGAGTTTTTATCCTAAAAAGAGTTTTACCGACAAGGTTTTTATTGAGGCAACATCCACGTGCTACCTAAGAAAGACTCAAAAAGTACTCAAGGCTTCTTTTGCAATCAACCTTGAACATTGCGGGGCATACCCCTGGAAGGCCACCCATCGAAAAAACCAAGAAATGCCAAATGGGATCCTAGTAGGAAAATGATGTACCGGGCCAAACGGTCGAACGAACCGTGTCCGTATAGCCGGACACCCAATGGCAAAAAAATGTATACTTGTACAAATTCATTGAAGAATACCTTTTGTCAAAGCATATCACAATCCAAATGAAACTCAGCATGTTCACAAAAGCGATTCCTCATCGAAACGTCCCAAATACTCGAGGACCGGCATCGACAATTCAACATCTTAATGACCTCCGAGTCGCGACTCCAAACTCATAAGGCCTCAATGAGGCAATATGAAAATCACGAAATGACTCCAAGACTGAAAGTGTCACGAATGCTCAGGGATTGGCATCAAAATTCAAATATCACATGACCCCAGGGTCGGAATTGCCAAAATCATAAGTCCTCAACGAGGCAGTACCAAGTCTACAACTAACGACTCTCAAGCAAAAACAACCTCAATAACTCGGGGACTGTCGCCAATATCCATTCATTAAAAAAATTCAAGGCCATAAGACCCCGAGCGGGCAGATTTGGTCACAAAAGACGTACATAAGGCAGTAACAACATCTGTAAAATCTCAAGCAAGGCATGAACCATACTTGTACCAAGTATCTAAAAAGTTTAAGACCTTAAAGGCATGAAAATTTTGTAAGACCTTGCTAAGAGAGTAAATCCAATCTCAGAGTTTAGGCTATATATCAAACTTGTAAGACTCCTAAAAGGCATACCCTCGATATAGACGCCTAAATTACTTCACTTAGGATCAAAAATGGCTCCGGCCAAGCAGAAATGCCTATGGTCATAAGGCTGTACCAGCCAAGCTAACGCGACTTGGGGACACCTGACTGTCACTACAAAATCACAGGCCTTCAATTACATCAAATCTACTTCAAAAATAATTGGTTAAACAGGCTACCCTCGACATAGGCAAAAAAGCTTCGACCATGTCAACTCCAAATAAGAGGCGTCGAGATACTCAAACTCCAAGCCAAACCTCCCGAGGTCCTCGATCATCGCCACAAAATGACTCATAATCAAGGTTCTTCTCAAACCGTGGAAGTGTCAGGAAAAAATTATCACAAAACATCCTTAACGAGGGAAAAATAAAGCTAACATGAAAGGTCGCTTCGACCAAGGCGTACAAGCCATTATCGCCAGCCCACAACAAAGGTCGCTTTGACCCAAGGCGTAAGAGCCATTGTCGCCAGCCCATATCAAAGGTCGCTTCGACCCAAGGCGCAAGAGCCATTATCGCCAGCCTACATAGAAGGTCGCTTCGACCCAAGGCGTAAGAGCCATTGTTGCTAGCCCACATAAAACGTCGCTTCGACCCAAGGCGTAAGACCCACTATCGCCAGCCCACATGAAATTTCAGTTCGACCCAAGGCGTATCTAAGGGCCATATCTAAGGTTTTCTACCAAGTCGAAAACGAATGTATATAGCTAAATCTCGGCAAACAGAAACCCAGAAGATACAAATCATGAGGTTTCCCCCTTATACATACATATGATAAAATACAAAGTTTATAGCACATTATGAAAATTATATACATAGAGACAGAGAAGGAAGTAAACGTCCCCCTTGGAGACTATGGCCCGACGGCCCCGTCTTCGCCATCTTTGCCATCTTCGGCATTGGACAGAAGGAACATGGCGTCATATTCCTCCGCCTTATCTTGCTCGATGTCTTTCGAAAGATTGAAGCCCTTGGCATGAATTTTCTTAAGAGCTTCCCTCCAAGATTTGCATCTCAAGTACTCTTTACTACTACTTGCACTACCGAGAGCTCTCCTCAACTCAGCTCTAGTAGTGGCAGCGCTCTTCAAATATGCCATCATTTTCTAGTCTACCCTAGTGCTTCTCATTACAACTTCATCTCAAGCATTCACTACCTCGGCCCTCACCTTCGAAATCGCGGACTCGAGCCTTGTAATCGTGTTCGCTCGCACAGAATCATTCGCATGAGCAGCCCGTATCTACACCACAAGGGTGGAAACCTTAGCTTAAACACTCTCTTTGTCTGCAAATTGGGCATCTACATAAACCTATAGCTCATTGAAATCGCATTTGGCCTGGTAAACTTCGCCCTAAAGACGTTCTAGCTCCTCTATCTTGCTATCCCAGTGGAATATCGAAACATTAATCTCCGAGAATAAAAGGAGGATCATGCCTCAACATGAACTGCAGGATATCTATCTTACGAGGCGGTTCTCGCGGCCCTAGCCCCGATCCGTATCATACTGTAGGGATACCAACTTACTTTCCTTTCTCGCACAAACAAGACTAAGGGATTTCTCCCTGTCGGAAACTTTCTAGAGCCTAGCCTCAGAGCAGAGCAGCTCAAACTTAGCCTGTCAAAGGCCTGCAAAAGAAAATTCAATATGAAAGGAAAAATATAAAACCGGAATAATCCTATGCCAGCTACCAAAGCTTCCCTTAAAGTCGAGCCGTTGATCCTCGCCAAAGGCTGAACCAATGTCTGATGGCTTAGTGTCCCCCGAAGCACCTTTGGTATGAACAGAAGCAGGCACCACATTCTTCTCGCCATTTGAAGTACCCTCAACATAAATGGGGAATGTTCTTTCAAAATCGGAAGCCTCCAAAGCCGGATGATCGATCAAACCGCCTCTTTTGAACCTCCGAGAAGGACTCGCCCTGCTCCGAGCCTCCTTACATCCCGGATACCCTTTCCATTTATCGTCGACCCTCGACCCAGAGGTCGATAGTCTCTCTTCCTCCCCTAGATGGCACGACCTCATCGCAGAAAAATCTCCAATACCTGTGGTAGCCAAGTTAGTATGCCAACAAGGAGAATACCATTTTGGAGAAATAAGCCACCAAATGCCTACCATGATGCTTTGTCTCCCATCTTTCTTTGGACTGGTCTCGCCACCTGCACTTATCGTAGGTCGAACAAGCTGCCAGCTTACGAGACCATTTAGCTAAATCAGGGACCTCGTTCGGCAACCAAGGAGTCGCTACAAAAAATGTGACAGAAAAATATTGTCATGGAGCCCACCTCCATTCAAAGTGATAAAAATAAAGGTACGACACTTACGTGTGAAATTCCATTTCTCAGGAAAGGGACACAACTCTCCTAGAATGATATCGATCGTCCGAGCTCGAACAAACCGGATTATCTATCCCCGGTCCTTGTCCTCGCCGCCATTGGTGGTAGGAGACCGGGTGGATCGATGCTATAGAGTAATCAAACCCCTATATCGCAGCGGCCGATATAACCCCACGAGATGGCTGAGGGTAAATTCGACCCCATCCTTATCTGCGAAGTATCTTATCCTCTACACTATATTCCAAAGGGATGGTGAGCCTGTGCCAAGGTTACCCGATATCTCCAACAGAACTCAGGCATGACCCGGTTAGGGGGACCCGATGCAAAAGTATGCGTATACACGCTCAAAAACCCCTCGGCATAGGTCATGATGGTCTCCTTAGAGGAAGGTAATTGTAGTACCACACCTTCACCCCATCCGCGTTCTTTTCTGGTCATTTCGAGGTGTTCCTCCCCTACTGATGAGATGAACCTCGATGTGTGCTCCTGATGTCCTTGAACGTTGGGGGGTCTCTCCAACGTAAAGTCTTTCCTCGAGACAAATCACCTCGAGGCCCGCTCGTCGGGTACCGATTGTGTACCACCGACTGGACACGGAACAGAGGCGGAACTCCCCTCTCCTTGATGAGCGGATGTCAATGTAACAGTCATGGCTTCAATAAAATAAGCAGAGGAGGGTATAAATTTGGGCAAAGATTTTGGGTCGAAATGACGGAAGAACTAGCACAAAGCACCAAGTTCTACAAAGAGTAGCAGAATCTCCACTTGGGAAGCAAGTGAATGAATATATAAGGGCTAAGCAGCAGCTGCTCGCCTACCCAGAGGGCCAATTAATTCTGTCCAAGTTAACATAACCTTTTTCTTCGAAAATGTACTAGTAGGACCACCCCGGGGTCCATTTATCGGATTGCACGATTTCTATTATCCTTCAAAATTCGAGAGGTATCGAGACCTCAAGGGTTTCTCGCTATAACAAACACTAGCCCAAAGAAGCTGTTTACCTAACTTCGAGTCAGGACCCAATTTTGGGGTCTCGATCACTCCAAGTAAGGGATCCAAAGAGACGATGTCAGAATTCAAAGGATAACTCCACAAGAGCGGCGAAATATAAAGAATGGAAAAGCTCGGAGTAGAAAAACCGTTTTGTATTGCCAAAAGTATATTTACAAGGGGCGTCTTAGCAAGACCCATTCCCCCGGGAGTACGTACATAGAAAGAAAAAAGAAAAAAGAGCAAAGCAACACAAGGTCTACTCTTCATTGCCACTATCCTCTGTACCATCTTCGGGAGCCTCATTTGGAGCGATCAAGAGCGCCGATTCTCTCTCCAACTCTCAGTCCTCCTCAATTTCGGCTGAAAGGTCGACACCTCTAACTTTGACCCCCTTCAAGGCTTCCCTCCTCACCTTCGCTCTAGAATGTTTGATAGCCCGACCCAATTTAAGCTCGGTCACCTTCGATATATTAAGGGCTATTTGGTTTGTCGTGGCTGTGTCCTTCAGATGAGTAGCAACTTTTCCTTCGATCTCGGACTTGACCGCAACAAGAGCAGCAATATCCTTTCGAGCATTTTGGAGAAGACCCTGGTTTGATGCCAACTGCGAGGCCATTACCTCATTTTTCTCCCTTAGCCCAAAAATCTCCACATTCAGTTGCCCGATCTGCGAATCCTTTTGCCCACCGTGCGAAGAGAAAGGTAAGACAGTTAGTGTCAAATTATTGAAACAAAGGGGGTATTTGCGCAAGTCAAAATACCTACTCAGCAAGATCAGCCTTTTCTCGGAGTACCCTTCCAAAGCAGCCCGGAGCTAGCTCAACTCTTTCTCCTTTCGAGCAGAGTAAGCCTCTGACTCTCGCAACCCCGAGGTATGCCTATCACGCTTCATTTTAGGGCATGAAAGCTCCTCGTGGAGCCTAGAGAGGCCATGATCATACATCTCCTTAAACTGCGGCATATCAGAAGAGTTAGACAAACAAAAAGTAATGCTCAAGACTAAGAGAAATACACGAGAAACAGCTATCACCTGCTGAAGGAATCTCTCTACCACCTTGACGGTGCCAGGAGCGTCGAGACCGACATTGTCTCTAACATTGTCAAGAATGTTCTCAAGTGTACCTCCCCCATTGAGAGGGTTCCCTGCTTTGGCGGCATTCGAATTCTGAGCGTCCCTTAGCTCTACTGAACCGAAGACCCGGACTGAAATCGCCCGGATTATCGATGTCCTCGAGGGGAAACTCCTGCGCACGAAAAGCTCTAAGGGCAAACCCTTCAGGATCGGAAGCTACGATCACCCCAGCAGGAACTGTGCCACACCCGGCCATGGGATCCGGAGCCACATTAGCACCCCCTTTAAAGATCTTCACCATGCGTGACTGACCTAAGTCAGCCGTCCCTATTTCAGCGGCTTACGATCGATGCACTTGCGAGACTCCCGCGCCCGACCTAGGTTGACCCTCCAAATGACACTCGCTATCATCATCATCTTAGTTCCCAGTGTTAAGGCTTGCCTTAGAAGCTTAAGATGAGATCCTGGTGGCGGTTCGAGGCTTGTGCAACTTAGGTTTCTTTGTCACAGGGGGGTCGGCAGCCTCATTGCGCTTCCTTTTCTTGCCTTTAGCAGGCTTTGAAGACTCCGCCTTGCCACCGGGAGGCGATCTCATCAGCACATTCTCGCTAAGGCCTGCAGAAGCACAGTGGCCGAAACTTAACAGCACAAAACGGTATAGAGAAAAACACAAGGCTAAGACATAGGTGGCAAGGGAAATTTTACCATGATTTTTGGCCACCCACCACTTCTTAGCCAGGACCAAACAAGATATGGGAACGAGGTATCTAACCACTCTATCTATCTCAGCAAGTCCGAGATCACTTTAGGATACCAAGAGGCAGCTACAGAAACCAAACGAAGGTTATTTTTTTTTACGAAAGGAAAGATGATCACAAAAAACATGTTTGAGGGAAGAAATGCTTGCGCTATGTGTTCTACTTCCCCTGGAAAGGAATCCTCCTGGCAGGAATGATATTTGATTTTTGTCCTCGTTGGTGCTCTAGAAAAATGATTTTTTGTATCGGTGATAAAGCCTAATCAAAACTCGATAGAATCGAGGGCTATACAACCTAATCAAATGGTTGAGGGTAAAGGTGTCGCCCCCTAACTCATCAGAGAAATAGCGGAGCATCAAGACTATCCTCCAAAAGGAGGGATAGATTTGACCGAGCATCACTTTGTATTTATCACAGAAGTTGAGGATAACAGGATCTATCTCGGGAGGGAGGGGATTTAGAAGGATCGGACGGACCCAAAGTTAAGGGGTAAGTATATACGTGGAGGAAACTGGCCTTGTAATCCGTTATGTTCTCATCAGGGAGAGGAATCTCCACCTTCACTTCCTCCTTCCATCGCCAATCTTCCTTCACCTTCTCTATGTTGGTCACAACACTAATATACCGAGATACGTGTTCACATCGGCCCAGTGCAGAAGAGATTTTATCGATGGTAAAGTCCTTCGACATGCCAAGATCAATGGGAGTACATTGTCCCAAAGTGGGTATCACTTTGGGTTTCCCTTTAGAAGTTTGAGACAATGAGGCGACCTCGTCTTTTCGAGGAACCGTCTTAGAGGTTCTAGCCATGAAGATGGTGAAATTTCTCTAAGGAAGTAAGATGAAAGAATGCAACAAGATATGAGTCTGGCTTTGCGAGTTTGAATATGTTGGGAAAGTAAGAATTATCAAAAAATTGGTGCATTTATAGGAGCCGTATGGGCAGCGGAAGGGACGAGCTAATAGCATTTCATAGACTTCTCGATAGTCGCATTTGACAGCGACCCTTGCGCGGATTTTTGGGCATTACATTTAATGCTCTGATAGTCTAACGTCATGACGATGATGTCCTTAGAATAGAAGCTCAAAATCATTGCCTATCACTTCATTCTATGAAATTCCAGGACTATCTATATACGGCAAAATCGGAGGGTCCAATTTCTCGTAACTAAAGCACTTCGGAAGATCACATAGAAGGCTTGAGGCCACGACTGAGTACTTTCACTCGAGGGACGTCGACACTCGACCTCATGGTATCAATGATCACGATAATGGTAGAAATAGGGAGTTCCCAAGGCACACGCCTAAGACTGACAGAGTCTGTTGATCTACTCTAAACCTGAATCAATGTGTAATTTAGTTGTCCCATCTCCATATCTTTGTAACTAATGCATTTTCTACTACATTGGGATTCCCCTCATATGTAAAGGCGATCCTTGTCATTTTGTAAGCTCCGGCTGCTTTAGTGACTCCACACGAATATTCAAGAACATTCTCTCTACTTCCTAACATACTCTCTTAATATTATTGCTTTCATTTATTATCTTCATCTTTCTCCCTCATTTATCGCTTATCATTGGCCATAAACAGCCTTCGTCAATATTATTATAACTTTTATTTATACCCCGATCGCCCCTTATAGCTCACTATTGAGCCGCTGAACCGACCTCGCGGCCCCCGAATCGACAAGCTCGAGGCCCCAATTGTTAGCCTCTTGGTTTGATAATCACCTTATCTTTATCTCTTATTTCGTCTATAAACCTCACACACATAGCATCAACTTCTTAACAACTAGCATAAAAATAGATCACGTATTTTTAGCAACAAATTTTATTGTTATTACCATTTTTACGGTAAACAATTGTCTACACAAATTCTAAGTTTGTTTCCTCTTTTAGGAATTAAATTACATTGGCTAACCACTGGGGGTATTTTACCTCCCGAATAGACCCTAGTTTAAGAAGTTTGGTTACCTCGTTCTTTATGAACGCACGTTTCACCTCGGACTTGGGCCTCCTTTTATGCTTCACCTATTTGAACCTGTGGTCAATGCTTAGCCGATATCTGGTGATTTCCAGTAGAATTCCTGTAATATCTAAGTGGGACAAAGCAAAGCAACCCATATTATCAATAAGAAATTGAATGAGTTTTTTCGTAAGTTCGGGGGTTAATTTCATTCCCAGGTATACCTTTTTCTTGGGCAAGTATTCGATCAGTATGACCTACTCCAGTTCCTTGACAGTTGACTTGGTTTCATCGGACACTTCGAGAATGACGAAGGTTCGAGGAGTAAGGAAATCTTCTTCTTTGGCTTCGATTACCTTTTGCTCTGATTCCATCAGGGCTGGGGGTTGTGACTGCTATTTAGCCGCCTGCTTACCTTTGGTCATCGTTTTCATTGAGGTCAAAGGCTCTTGTATTAGAACCACTTCCTCGATCGAACATCTTCTATGCAGCATGTTGCTCTCAGTAAACTGTTTTCACTCCCTTCTCTATAGGGAACTTCATCATCTGGTGAAGAATTGAAGGCATTGCCCTCATATTGTATATCTATGGTCTCCCGAGGAGTGCATTATACCTCATGTCGCCTTTGACCACATGAAATTTAGTACCATATATATTCCTGGCTATGTTTACTAGCAAGACACTCTCTCCCGTTGTTGTTTCTCTTGCCATGTTGAAGCCATTTAGGACCCGGGATACAGGTACAATCTGATCTTGTAGGCTGAGTTGTTCCACAACCCTCGATCTGATTATGTTCGCTAAGCTACCTGGATCTACTAAAACACATTTAACTTGAATTTTATTTAAAAGGATAGAGATTACCAGGGCACCATTGTGAGGCTGAGATATGCCTTTTTCTTCCTCGTCACAGAATGATAGGACATCCTCGGGCACATAGCTCCGAGTCTGTTTTTCTCTTATGATCGACACCTTTGGTGCGTTTGAACACAGGTCTTTGTGGGATATTGGCACCGTATGGATTACATGTTGTGGTTCTTCCTGCTCATTTTTTCTTGCATCTCTCTCTCTCTGAAGTTGTTTTTGGCTCGATCACTGAGGAATTCTTGAAGGTGACCCTCGATGAACAACTGAGCCAGTCAATCCCTTAGCTACCTATAATCTTCTGTTCTATAACCATGTGTGCCTTGGTACTTGCACATCAAGTTCGGCTTCCTTTGAAAATGATCGGTCTTTATAGGCATGGGCCACTTGGTGTCTTTGATTCTCCCACTAGCTAACACAATCCTCGACGCATCTATGTTGAAGTTGTACTCCGATAATCGAGGAGTCTCCGTGGGGTTAGTGTGCTTATCGAATCCGCTCTTACTTATGAGTCCCCGAGAACTTTGGCCTCGATCGTTCCGAGGAGCGTTACAAACTGGATCGTTGTTCCTCCTATCGACATATGGCTGATATTGTTCCCTATTTGATCTCGATTCCCTATCTGCATCCCTCGGGGCCTTGGCTGCGAATTTGTTAGGATGAACTGAACCCGAAAGGGCTCCCAATTGGTCGTCCTCAACCCTGATTTTTGATTGGTAATGGTTGTGCACATGTCACCATGTCATAGCTGGATATTCGATCAAGTTGTGCTTTAACTGCCGAGATGCAATCGATCTTCGTTGGTTCAAACCCTGCATAAAGGCCTGTACTGTCCAGTCATCAGAGACCGAGCGCAATTCCATTCTTTCCATCTGGAACCTAGACATGAATTCCCTCAACATCTCGTTGTTTCCCTATTTTATCTTGAAGACGTCGGTTTTTCTCGTGGAAACCTTTATGGCCCCAGCGTGTGCTTTCACGAAGGCATCTACTAACATAGAAAACGAGTCAATAGAGTTAGGAGAAAAGTTGTGTTATCAAATCGTAGCTCCTTTCGACAACATTTCTCCAAACATTTTCAACAAGACTGATTCGATCTCATCGTCATTCAAACCATTTCCTTTGATCCCGCAAGTGTATGAAGTAATGTACTCGTTGGTGGTTGGTTGTTCAATTATAATAAGCATCGGAGCCATGCTCTGAGGGAATGGTTTTTGTACTAACTTTTTGGCATCTACACCTTTCAAAATTGGAGGTTCCCCCGGTATTTGGCAAACACAAGAGTTATAAGTTTTCACCTTTTTGTCATTGTCTTCAATCTTCTTTTCTCCAGATTTGATCCTCGTGGTGAGCTCTTCGAGCATCCTCATAATCGTGGGGTCAGTCCCGAGCCACTTTCATCTGGCCTTCCTAGCGCCGGTTCAGTACGTCGAGTGTTTACAGGTTTCGCTGTATTTTGAGTTTTTTTCTGACTCTGAAATTGAGCGGTGTCGATTTGCTGAGCTTGCAGCATCTCGAATATCACTTGGAGGCTAATTCCCCCATTTTCTATTCCTGGTGCTCCTTAAACCCTTGACTGGGCTTCCTTGCGTATATTTCCTCCGGGGTCAACGCCAAGATCTTCATTCAAGGCAATATGCGAACTAACATCAACTGGTTCCATATTTGGCACTACCCCTAGGTTTAGTGGTGGTACACCGACCCCTGCATTGTTGTTTTCTCCAAGACCTTCGTTGTCATGAACAGGTGCATTTTGTGAGCTAGACATGTTTCAACTCGGGAATCAATAATTCTTGACAAGACAAAGTATAAAAATAACATGTATAATGAGAATCAGTAAAAAAAATAATCACTATTATCTTTAGCCCAATGGTGGGCGCCAAACAGTTTACCTCGAAAATACGAGTAACAATTAAATTTGATTTATGATTTTAAAGATATGCAATTTAGTTATATACCAACTAATAATCAAGAAATATGAAGTAGAAATGGAAGAAACAAGTGAATCAAACAAATGTTACTAGCAGTGGTGACCTCGAGGTGGGTTAAGAGCAATAAGAACAATTAAGTAAGAAAAGTAAAGTAAGAGTAGTAAAGCTAAAAGACAATTCCGATGAACAGTAAGAGAGAAAAGTAGGATAGTATATTCTTGCCAATGATGAGATGATCTTACAAATAATTGGGGTCCCCTTTATATAATAGGGGAATCCTAAATAAGGTATATTTCTATTTGCAGTAAGGAATATTCTTGATACAACTGTCTAACCGCCTAGTACGGAATCGTACAGTGCTATTCCTGGATTTGCGCATGATTTTGGGGACGTGGCAGGAATTTAGCCCATTCTGTTACAAGTCCATAACGGTACTATTTCGAGCTCGAGCAAACTCGACCTCGGTACGCATCACGCTCTGCATTCGAACTCGAGTCTGGTCCCTCGAGCTCGAACTCGATCTTTCCTGAACTCGGGCTTTGGACGTCTTCTCGAGCCTATAGATCGAAAGCGTACGATCTCGACCCTATACACCCCCATTGTTATTTTATATTGAATAATTTTTTCATTCTACTGTGATAGCATTAGGCTCGTAGCACTTAAAGGAGAAAAGGGCCAACGTTACTCGGGCAACTTTAGCACATACAATTAAGCATATATTATTAGGACTTTAGTCAGTCGATTAAAAATATCTAATTTTACATTCATTTATTTTGTAGTTATACATTCGTAAATTTTTATTTTTTTTTAATTTTATTTTATTTTTTGGAGACACTAGTACATTATTCACATGAGCTGGAGATCTGAATTTTGAGATAACTATATGAGAAAATAGAAACAATACCAAAATGCGAAAACCAGGGCATGATTGACTGCATTGAAAAGGATTACATATTTCTCATTGTACTATTTTATTGGAAATAACGGAAATAGAGTCGTCAATATGGGCTTGGCCCAACGGGCCAGCTCAACTCAGCCCATAATTTAGCAGGGTTGAGCTAGAATTATTGGAGCCCATTGATGAACGAGGCTTTTAATCCCGGTCCGAAAAAGCCTATGGCCCGTGAGGTTTGACTGAGGCTGGGCTGGGCCAGCCCGTGGGCCTAATAAAAATATATATTTAAAATATAAAATTAAAATTATATGACATACAAAATATCAAGAAGAGTATTCCAAGCTTAAGGTTTATCAAGCACATCATATTCAAAGATTAAGGTCTTAAAACGTTAATTAATTTTAAAAAATTAATTATTTTTAATATTTAACTAACTAATATTGCATACAAATTGTGGATGTAAGTGAAAGTGAAGATGTTAAGACAACCTTCTCACAAGCGGATTCAAATGTGATTGATGAAGATGATGTGTTGGATATCTCATAAGTATCATGGACATTCTATTAAATAGTTTGTTTTGAGTTTTGACTTTTAGTGTATAAAATATAGTCTTGTTCTTTTACTTTTTAGTGTTTATTGTGATATATTAGTACAATATAACTATTAAGTTTTTGAAAATTTTTCCAATAAGATTTTTTTAGCTTTCAAATATTTATCTTTTTTAAGTTAGAACTTAAAGAAAAAATATAAAATCCCACATAGGATTGGGGTGAGCTGATTACTATAAGGCCCAACAAAATAGTGAGGTAGCCCAGCTCAGCCCGTCAATTGCTAAATCCCACATGGATTGGGCTGGGCTAGCCCGGCCCCGCCCATATTGACAGCTCTAACGGAAAAAGATCAATGCAGCTAATTTCTTTGATAAGAATATAAAGATACTAGTCAGCTTCACATGGCACACACTAGATTATACTAATACTAATAACTTATTTGACAAATAGATCTTCATATCTTATGAAAATTGCAACCCTAAAACATGATTTGAAAGATCATCAAATTATAGCATGAGGATTATTGAAATATAAAATTTATAAAGATAAAATGACCCCTTCCCCTGGCCGAGCAAGCCTGTTACTGGAACATGGTATAGAACTTATTTGCACACATTGTTTGACGAAAGAAGAGTGAGTTACAGAAACCTATTCGTTTTCTCGAAATATCAAACTCCACAAGGTTGTCTTGCATTTGATAACCACCAATGACAATTGATTGTCCCTATGTTTGGCTTCTTTCATCAAAGGCTAGGCATACGACACTCTCGCTAACTTTTAGCAATGAGTTTGCTCCAGTAATTGTCCAATACACATTTGCCCTGGGGAGAACGAAATTGATTTCTGGAGCATTGTAGCCAAGGCGCGACATACCAATAAATGAAGAGTTAAAGCAAGTTTTAAAAAGGATGCACTGGGGAGACTGTCTTCACATCTTTCGGCATCTCGTTGACGAAAGCTTTGCTCACAGAACTGTAAATAGAAGGCTCCAATACAGTGTAAGGAACGGCAGTGCTGATTCTTGTCCCACCGTCATCATTTTCATCAAACGAGAGCAATGTTTTATTTAGTGGCAACGATTTCCCATTGATGCGAATGGAAGAAACTTGAATATAATACTACTCTGGTGAAGCCCGATTGTTGTGAAAAAAATTAGAGTAGGTAATAATGGGAGTATAAATTGATGGATTATTATGCAGCGTAAGTAATCCTAGTATCAAAATTACATCTAATCTAGACAATTAGTGTATGCGAGGTTTCATGGGTTACCTCTTGAAGCGTGAACAAAACTCGTTTATTACGCGAGCCTCCAATTCCACAGCAACTTAATGAATTCTCCACCACCCGCACGACCACGATCTCGGAACGTTCCACGGTCTTTTACGTATTACCCAAATAATACCCGAAAATAGTAATTTCGTGTGGGCAAAAATTTTCTTGGAAAAAAGGCTGAAAATTTCAGCCACTCTCTTCTATTCCTCTAGGTAGAAAACCTTATGTATTTATAGCACATGTTTTAAGGGTTAAAACCCTTTTCCCAAACCTGTTAGGTTTTCCTTTCCACCAGAAAAATGATTCCTTTATTTCCTATTATTTAAGCAAAAATGATTACGGTGGCGCCACTAACGTCTAAAAACTCACTCCGTTTACTCGCCTGCTTTACTTCCTCTGCTTTTAATTAACAGTGAATTTTCCGTCTTTGGTATTCAGTTTACTGCTGTTTTCGGGTTAATCAACACAAGATCAGGTATTCTGCTCTAATATGCAGTAAGCGCTCTCTACGCAATAGCAAATCTGATCAGGTATATTTCGTAGTAAATTTGTTGTGCGTTTATGCTTGTGTTTTCCCTTCTCTAAGAAGTTCCCATTTGATTCCCAACAACCTTTTCAAGGTACAATTTTCTATTTTTCTGATTATATATTTCCGATTTGTTAGTTTCGATCTGATCTGGGCAAGTATCTGTTTTTATTTTTTTATTTTTGTCAATGTTTTACATTTCATGAATTTGTTTAATCCCTGTTTTTGTTAAATAAATTGGTCCGGTCCGTTGAAAATTACAGAATTTGCTTGCTTGTCTTGGTTGCTTGGGGTCGTGGATTTGCTTACTTGGGGTCGTGGTTTTTTTTGTGTTTTCAGGGAATTCTCAAGTTGTTGGAGACAAGTTGGGCGCACGAGCACTAACAAAGGATAGCAACTTGGAGGAGCGTCAACAAAAGACGGCGGGAAGCGGTGCGTGAGCGTACAACTATATCGAGTACAGCAAATCAACACAAGTTTGGTTCTCGGGAGTTGGTACCTCCCGTTATACTGTTTCCCTTTTGGTATTAGCTGAATTGATGTTACTTTAGTTCACAGTAATCCAATCATTAAACTAGTATACTTGTAGTCACTTGTTTCCGTCTAGTTTGATTCGTTGTCCGTTGTGCAATAGCGAGTCTTCTTTAGGTCTATCGTTGGTGTATTAGATCTGTCTGTTGTCTGTTATGCTGTATGATTGTAACGACCCGGCCCGTCGTCACGTGAGTTACCGTCCCGTTTTCCCCATATTATGTTTCTCTAAGATTCATTATCGGTATTTGAGGTGATCGAGTAGAATTGGATTGGTTTTAGATGGAAATGAGACACTTAGTCTCTTAAAGGAGAGCTTGTTTTGGAAAAGTCAACTGGAAGTTGATTAGTTAGATAGAGGGCTCGGATATGAATTCTGATGATTCGGTTAGCTTCGGGGGATGATTTGTGACTTCGGAGTGCGATCGGAATTGATTTTGGAGGTTCGGTGTAGAATTAGGCTTGAATTGGCGAAGTTAGCATTTCTGCGATATCCGGTTGATAGGTGAGATTTTGATCCGAGGGTCAGACTGGAATTCCGAGAGTTATAGTAGCTCCGTTAGGTGATTTTGAATATGCGTTCAAAGTTTCAGGTCATTCGGAGGTGTTTAGGTCGGGTTTTTGATCGAATGTGCAATTCGGAAGTTTTTAAGAAACTTAGACTTTGATTTGATGAAAATTGAGGATTTTGATGTTAACGATAGTGTTTTGATGATTCGAGTAAGTTTGGATAGGGTATTAGATCATGTCTCTACTTTTGGATAGGGTATTCGAAGGGGTTTCACCAGGTATGAATTATTGGACTCGGATTATTTTATTATGGTGTAAAAACATGGATTAATCACTGAATTTCAAGGAATTAAAGGTTAAATGGAGGCTACGGCTTGAAACTTAAGAGAGTTTAAATGTGGGTTTTGAGGGGACAATTGAACTCTGATTTTGGTAAATTTGATATGTATAGACTCGTGACTAGATGAGGAGTCCGGTGATGTAAATTTTATAATTTTTCGAGAAGTGGGTCCGGGGCTCGGGTTTTGCCAACTTCGTGATTTTTGGTGTTTTTCGAGTTTTTTCGATTGGGTTATGTTTCTTTAGCCTATTGTAACGTATTCATTGTGGTTTTGGTCAGATTCGACGCGCGAGGAGGTCCATTCGAGAGGAAAGGGCGTTGCGGGCTAGTCTTCGGCCAGCTTGAGGTGAGTAATAGATGTAGATGTTGACCTGAGGGTTTGCAACCCCTGTTTATTACACTGTGACGCTATATTGAGGCGAGACACGCACTCCATGACGAGTGCGGGGTCGTTTGTGAGTGGGGATTGTGGCTTAGCCCGCCCCGAACGGTGTCCAGGCGGTGCTTTGGACTATAGATTGATTTGTAAACATCCTACTTGGATTGTTATGATATATTTGGGCTGTGTGCCGACTGCTTGAATCCCTTGGGGATTATTATCACTGCTTCCATGATATTCAGCATGCTATATGATTTCAGTCCTGAGTTTTAAACACTGTTTCGAAATACTTAATCACATTCCTGAGGTTTTAAAGACTTAAATGATAATTTCTAATAATTGTAACTGAGAACTAAAATCTGACTTTGTTGCATAACTCACATGCCTATTCTGGACTGAGTGTGGATCGTACTGCACGCCGCAGTAATGTTACAATGATATTGCACTTGGGCTATAGGAGCCCCTGCGGAGTCTGAACCCCCACAGTAAGCGCGGGTACCCAAATGGATCGGGTTGTACGCCGCAGCTGTTATATGTATTGCATTGCATTCATGCATCAATGTCTATCTGTTTTACCTATCATTACCTGATGTTGTTCCACCGTTAAATGTGTAGAATTATTGGTTATAGCTTTGCATTGTTATATTTCCGGATTTATTACTGTCAGCCATTATATATGTCTATTACCACTGAGTTGGAAGTACTCACTTTACTCCCTGCACCATGTGTGCAGATTTAGGTGTCCTGGAGGCTTAGCTGAGTTGTTTGCTGCTTCCAGAGCTTTCAGGAGTTGTCGAGGTAGCTGCCAGGCATCCGTAGGACCCGACTCCTCCCTTTATCCCTTTTATCTTTCCGCATTTTTGAACTCTGTATTGCATGATAATTTATTACTCTGTTATCTTAAAGGCCCTAGACTCATGACCCCAGGTCTTTGGAAGATGTTGGTTATGTCAGTGTTTCATACTGTTTCTATTTAAATTATTCGGCTAATAGACTTGATAAACTGCTAATTTCATGTTGTTATGCGGTAATGGAAATTGTGATTGGGTTGTGAGTATTGGTTGGTCGGGCTTGCCTAGCAATTGTGTTGGGCGCCATCACGACTGGTATTTGGGTCGTGACAAGTTGGTATCAGAGCCTAGGTTACTAGGCCTCATGAGTCATGAGCTGGTTAGTAGAGTCTCGCGGATTGGTACAGAGACGTCTGTATTTATCCTCGAGAGGCTGCAGAACCTTTAGGAAACACTTCACATTCTTGGACTCTTGTCATGCGGCTTTGTTGTTCTGAGACCTAAACTTCTGTATTCTATTCTCTCGCAGATGGCGAGAACCCGTGCTACCGGACGTGACGGACGACCACCATTTCCACCCGCTAGAGGTCGTGGTCGTGGTCGCGGAAGACCAGCGAGGGCAGCACCTACAGATCCACCAGCTGCCCAGGTTCAGGACCAGCCTCCAGCTGTAGATGCTCTAGCAGCACTTGTTCAGGCACTGACAGTACCCATTGTGGTTCTTGGTCTTCAGGAGGCTTTAGCTCAGATCTTATCCGTCTGCACTGGCCTGGCTCAGGCAGTCTCAGCCACTACTGCAGCAGCTACTTCTCAGACCAGGGGTGGTCAGCATACCCCCGCTGCTCGCACACCCGAGAAGGGTGTTCAGGGATTGCAGACACCGGGAGCAGCCCTAGCTCAGCCAGTCGCACCTGTTGCACCAGTTGCCCCAGTTGCACCAGTTGCCCCAGTTGCGTCAGTCGCACCAGCTCCAGACTTTGTGGTTCCAGCTATGCCAGACGACGAGCAGCGTCGACTGGAGAGGTTCGGTAGGCTCCAGCCTCCGACGTTCAGTGGCACTGAGGGCGAGGATGCCCAGGGATTTCTAGACAAGTGTCAGCGTATTCTTCGCACTGCAGGGATTTTGGAGTCAAGTGGAGTGGCTTTTACAACTTTCCAGTTCTCAGGGCCTGCATTTACATGGCGGGAGGAGTTTGAGAGGCGTAGGCCTGTTGGAGCAGCGCCCCTTACTTGGTAGCAATTCTACACACTCTTTCTGGAGAAGTATGTACCGCAGTCTCACAGAGAGGAGCTGCGTCGTCAGCTTGAGTGGTTTGTTCAATGAGACATGACTGTAACCCAGTATGAGTTGGGATTTACGCAGCTAGCTCGTCATGCTACTTGGATGATCCCGAGAGATCGGTAGAGGATTAGGAGGTTTGTGGATGGCCTTAACTATCCAGGCCGTATTTTGATGACTAGAGAGAGGGTTGTGGCTGCCTCGTTTGAGGAGGTAGTTGATATGGCTCGAAAGATTAAGACAGATCGTCGTGGGGAGCGTGAGGAGAGGGAGGCCAAAAGGCCTCGAGGTTCAGGTAGCTTCAGTGGTGCTCCTTCTAGGGGCCAGTTCCAGCGCAGCAGAGGTCGTTCCTTCAGACCTCCTCAGTCAGGTCGTACAGAGTCCAGTGGGGCTTCTTCAGGCCATGGTCATCAGGGTTATCAGCAGGGTCAGTCTTCACTTAGCGCCCTTCCAGATCAAAGCCCTACTCCTGCCTCTTCAGCCCAGGGTTCGTCTGCAGCGAGGGGTTCCCTTCAGTCCCATTCTCTAGATCCGGGTCATTGCTACGAGTGCAGTGAGTTTGGTCACATGAGGAGACAGTGTCCTCGGCTTCGTGTTGGTCAGTCTCAGTAGAGGGATCAGCCCTCATCTTCTACTCCTGTTTCATCAGCACCCACTCAGTCAGCTAGGGGTGGAGGCCAGGTAGCCAGAGGCCGCCCCAGGGGTGGAGACCGATCTGGTAGTGGTCAGGCTCGATTCTATGCTATTCCGGATAGGAGGGACGCCATTGCATCAGATGCTATTATCACAGGTATTATCTCAGTCTGCCATAGGGATGCCTCTGTTTTGTTTGATCCCGGATCTACCTATTCCTATGTATCTTCATATTTTGCTCATCATTTGGGTACGACCCGTGGTTGTCTTGCCTTGCCTGTGCACGTATCTACCCCGGTGGGTGATAGTATTATTGTGGATCATGTATATCGATCATGTCTGTTGACTATTGGGGGTCTGGAGACCCGAGTTGACTTGTTGTTATTGGGCATGGTAGATTTTAATGGGATTCTGGCTATGGATTGGCTATCTCCGTACCATGCTATTCTGAACTGTCATGCCAAGACAGTTACGTTAGCTATTTTGGGTGTTCCGAGGATCGAGTGGTGAGGTATGACCGATTATGTTTCCAGCAGGGTAAACTCTTTCCTAAAGGCCCAGCGGATGGTTGGGAAGGGTTGTTTATCGTATTTGGCTTTCGTGAGAGATGTCGGAGCTGAGACTCCTAGTCTTGATTAAGTTCCTATTGTGAGGTATTTCCCTGATGTGTTTCCAGCAGACCTGTCGGGTATGCCGCCGGACAGGGGCATTGATTTCGGTATTGATCTGGTGCCGAGCACTCATCCCATCTCTATTCCTCCCTATCGTATGGCATCATCTGAGTTAAAGGAATTGAAGGAGCAGCTTCAAGAACTCCTAGATAAGGGGTTCATTCGCCCGAGTGTGTCACCGTAGGGCGCACCGGTCTTATTTGTGAAGAAGAAGGATGGCACAATGAGAATGTGCATTGACTACAGACAGTTAAACAAGGTGACAGTGAAGAACAAGTATCCACTACCCCGTATTGAGGATTTGTTTGACCAGCTTCAGGGGGCAAAGGCATTCTCTAAGATTGACCTCCGTTCAGGCTATCACCAACTGAAGATTAGAGATTCTGATATTATGAAGACAAATTTCAGGATGAGATATGAGCATTATGAGTTTCTAGTTATGTCTTTTGGGTTGACTAATGCCCCAGTCGCGTTCATGCATTTGATGAACAACGTGTTTCGACCGTATTTGGATTCATTTGTGATTGTTTTTATTGATGACATTCCGGTGTACTCGCGTAGCCAGGAAGAGAATGCTCAGCATTTGAGAGTGGTATTATAGAGATTGAGGGAGGAGAAGCTTTATGAAAAGTTCTCCAAGTGTGAGTTCTGGTATGGGTCTGTGTCTTTTCTGGGACACGTGGTGTCTAGTGATGGTATTCAGGTTGACCCAACTAAGATAGAGGCGGTGCAGAGTTGGCCTAGACCGTCCTCAGCCACGGAGATTCGGAGTTTCCTCGATTTGGCAAGGTATTATCGACGGTTTGTCTAGGGTTTTTCATCTATTGCTTCATCCTTGACCAAGTTGATGCAGAAGGGTGCACCATTTGTATGGTCAGACGAGTGCAAGGAGAGCTTTCAGAAGCTCAAGACAGCTTTGACCATAGCTCCAGTGTTAGTGTTGCCATCAGCTTCAGGTTCTTACACTGTGTATTGTGATGCTTCGAGTGTTGGGATCGGATATGTGTTAATGTAGGAGGGTAGAGTTATTGCATATGCTTCTCGTCAGTTGAAGCCTCATGAGAAGAACTACCCCGTACATGATTTGGAGTTGGCTGCTATAGTTCATGCTTTGAAGATTTGGAGGCACTACTTATATGGCGTATCTTGTGAGGTGTATACCGATCATCGCAGTCTTCAGCATTTGTTCAAACAGAAGGATCTTAATTTGAGGCAGCGGAGATGGCTTGAGTTGCTCAAGGATTATGACATTACCATTTTATATCATCCGGGGAAGGCCAATATAGTGGCCTATGCATTGAGCCGAAATGTGGTTAGTATGGGTATTTTGGCGTACATTCCAGTTGGGGAGAGGCCCTTTGCAGTTGATGTCCAGGCTTTGGCCAATCGGATGGTGAGGCTAGATATTTCAGAGCCTAGTCGAGTGTTGGCGTGTGTGGTTTCCCGATCTTCCTTGTATGACCGCATCAGAGAGCGCCAGTATGATGATCCACATTAGCTTGTCCTTAAGGACAGGGTTCAGCATGATGATGCCAAGGATCTGACTATTGATAGTGATGGTGTGTTGAGGATGCAGGGCCGGATTTGCGTGCCCAATGTGGATGGGCTTCGGGAGTCGATATTGGAGGAGGCCCACAGCTCGCGATATTCTATTCATCTGGGTGCCGCGAAGATGTATCAGGATTTGAGACAGCATTACTGGTGGAGGAGAATGAAGAAGGATATTGTAAGTTATGTAGCTCGGTGTCTCAATTGTCAGCAGGTCAAGTGTGAGCATCAGAGGCCCGGTGGTGTACTTCAGCGCATGGATATCCCCGAATGGAAGTGGGAGAGGATTACTATGGACTGTGTGAGTGGTCTCCCTCGTACCTCGAAGAAGTTTGATTCGATTTGGGTGATTATGGATAGGCTGACCAAGTCCGCGCACTTCATTCCAGTGTGTACTACCTATTCTTCGGAGCGGTTAGTGGAGATTTTCATTCGGGAGATTGTACGGTGGCATGGGGTCCCAGTTTCCATTGTCTCAGATAGGGGTACTCAGTTTACTTCCCAATTTTGGAGGACTTTTCAGCGAGAGTTGGGCACACAGGTAGATTTGAGCACAGCGTTTCATCCTCAGACAGATGGGCAGTCCGAGCGTACCATTCAGATATTGGAGGACATGTTGCGTGCCTGTGTTATTGATTATGGAGGTTCTTGGGCTGAGTTCCTACCACTTGCAGAGTTTTCCTACAACAACAGCTATCAGTCCAGCATTCAGATGGCAGCGTATGAGGCCTTATATGGGAGACGGTGTAGATCTCTGGTTGGTTGGTTTGAGCCCGGCGAGGCTAGACTACTGGGGACAAAGTTAGTTCAGGATGCCTTAGAGAAGGTGAAGATGATCCAGGAGAGACTTCGCGCAGCTCAATCGCGTAAGAAGAGTTATGCGGACCGGAAGGTTCGAGATGTATCTTATATGGTGGGCGAGAAGGTCTTGTTGAAGGTTTCGCCTATGAAGGGCGTTATGAGGTTTGGAAAGAAAGGGAAGCTGATTCCACGGTTCATTGGACCTTTTGAGATACTTAAGAGGATTGGGGAGGTAGCCTATATGCTTTCTTTGCCACCCAGCTTGTCGGGAGTTCATCCGGTGTTCTATGTTTCTATGCTCCGGAAGTATGTTGGGGACCCGTCTCATGTGTTAGACTTCAGCACGATCCAGTTGGATGAGGACTTGACCTATGATGTGGAGCCAGTGGCTATTTTGGGTCGTCAGGTTCGGAAGTTGAGATCTAAGGACATAGCTTCGATGAAGGTGCAGTGGAGAGGTCGGCCCGTGGAGGAGGCCACCTGGGAGACCGAGCAGGAGATGCGTAGCAGATATCCTCACCTATTTGAAGCTTCAGGTATGTTTCTTGACCAGCTCGAGGTTGAGGGTTTGTTTAAGTTGGGGAGGATGTGACGACTCGGCCCGTCGTCACGTGGGTTACCGCCTCGTTTCCCCATATTATGTTTCTCTAAGCTTCATTATCGGTATTTGAGGTGATCGAATAGAATTGGATTGGTTTTAGATGGAAATGAGACACTTAGTCTATTAAAGGAGAGCTTGTTTTGGAAAAGTCAACTGGAAGTTGACTAGTTAGAGGGCTCAGATGTGAATTCTGATGATTCGGTTAGCTTCGGGGGATGATTTGTGACTTAGGTGTGTGATCGGAATTGATTTTGGAGGTTCGGTGTAGAATTAGGCTTGAATTGGCGAAGTTAGCATTTTGGCGATATCCGGTTGATAGGTGAGATTTTGATCTGAGGGTCAGAATGGAATTCTAAGAGTTGCAGTAGCGCCGTTAGGTGATTTTGGATATGTGTGCAAAGTTTCAGTTCATTCGGAGGTGTTTAGGTAGGGTTTTTGATCGAATGTGCAATTCGAAAATTTTTAAGAAACTTAGGCTTTGATTTGATGAAAATTGAGGACTTTGATGTTAACGATAGTGTTCTGATGATTCGAGCAAGTTTGGATAGGGTATTAGATCATTTTTGTGCTTTTAGTTGAGGTCCCGGGAGCCTCGGGGTGAGATCGGGTGTTAAAAACGAGAAGTTTTGAGTTTGGCTTCAGGTTTGTATTGCTGGTTCTGTTGTTTCCACATCTGCGGAAAAGGGACCGCATAAGCGGCTCCGCAGATGCGGCGTATTGGTCACAAAAGCGTTCCTTGAGGGACAAGAGTTTTCCCAAAAGCGAATATGGATCCGCAAATGCGGCGACCGCAGAAGCGGTTCTTGACCGCAAAAGCGGTCCGGTGGATTTTAAGTCAGACCGCATAAGCGGTCAGTTGGTCACGTGTGCGGTAACCGCAGGTGCGGTTATTTGACCGCAGAAGCGGAAATCGACCTGGGTTAAGTGAACAGTGGTTCACGATTTTGAAAGAGAAGAAAAATATTTTGGACTTCGACTTAGGCGGTTTCTTTGGCGATTTTGAAGTGAATTCGAAGGGGTTCCACCATGTATGAATTATTGGACTCGGATTATGTTATTATGGTGTAAAAACATGGATCAATCACTGAATTTCAAGGAATTAAAGGTTAAAAATGGAGGTTAGGGCTTGAAACTTAAGAGAGTTTAAATGTGGGTTTTGAAGGGGCAATTGAACTCCGATTTTGGTAAATTTGATATATATAAACTCGTGGCGAGACGAGGAGTCCGGTGATGTAAATTTTGTAAATTTTTGAGAAGTGGGCCCGAGGCTCGGGTTTTGCCAACTTCATGATTTTTGGTATTTTTTGAGTCTTTTCGATTGGGTTATGTTTCTTTAGCCTATTGTAACGTATTCGTTGTGGTTTTGGTCAGATTCGATGCGCGACGAGGTCGATTCGAGAGGAAAGGGCGTTGCGGGCTAGTCTTCGGCCGACTTGAGGTGAGTAATAAATGTAGATGATGACCTGAGGGTTTGAAACCCCGATTTATCACACTGTGACGCTATATTGAGGTGAGAAACGCACTCCATGACGAGTGCGGGGTCGTTTGTGAGTGGGGATTGTGGCTTAGCCCGCCCCGAACGGTGTCCAGGCGGTGCTTTGGACTATAGATTGATTTGTAAACATCCTACTTGGATTGTTATGATATATTTGGGTTGTGTGCCGACTGCTTGAATCCCTTGGGGATTATTATCACTGCTTCCATGATATTCAACATGCAATATGATTTCAGTCCTGAGTTTTAAACACTGTTTCGAAATACTTAATCATATTATTGAGGTTTTAAAGACTTAAATGATAATTTCTAATAATTGGAACTGAGAACTAAAATCTCACTTTGTTGCATAACTCACATGCCTATTCTGGACTGAGTGTGGATCGGACTGCACGCCGCAGTGATATTACGATGATATTCTGCTTGGGCTGTAGGAGCCTCTCCGGAGTCTGAACCCCCACAGTGAGCGCGGGTACCCAAATGGATCGGTTTGTACACCGCAGCGGTCATGTGCATTACATTACATTCATGCATCGATGTCTATCTGTTTTACCTGTCATTACCTGATGTTGTTCCATCGTTAAATGTGTAGAATTATTGGTTATAGCTTTGCATTGATATATTTCCGGATCTCTTACTGTCAGCCATTATATATGTCTATTACCACTTAGTTGGAAGTACTCACTTTACTCCCTGCACCATGTGTGCAAATTCAGGTGTCCCGGAGGCTTAGTTGAGTTGTTTGCTGCTTCCAAAGCTTTCAGGAGTTGTCGAGGTAGCTGCCAGGCATCCGCAGGACCCGACTCCTCCCATTATCCCTTTTATCTTTCCGCATTTTTGAACTCTGTATTGCATGAGAATTTATTACTCTGTTATCTTAAAGGCCCTAGACTCATGACCCAAGGTCTTTGGGAGATGTTGGTTATGTCAGTATTTCATGCTGTTTCTATTTAAATTATTCAGCTAATAGACTTGATAAACTGCTAATTTCATGTTGTTACACGGTAATGGGAATTGTGATTGGGTTGTGAGTATTGGTTGGTCGAGCTTGCATAGCAATTATGTTGGGCGCCATCACGACCAGGATTTGGGTCGTGACAATGATGATACTCTCGGACCCTTTTGCGTAGTTGATTGTATTTGACTTGTATCTCGGCCCTTTCATCTATGATTCTGTGGCCTCGGGCGAACCCTGGCTCGCCCAGACCATCATGATTAACTTCCAAACACCTTGAGTAGAAAAGAGTGCAACCAGCATGATACCTGTCTGGCTCGATGGTATCTCTTCCCATTATGATCTTGCAATGCCACATGTGCTGAGCTTGGCATTTGTAAGGACTATCATCATCCTGGAAGTCAGCTCGAAAATGACTCTTCTTGTCGACCCTGGATATAACTTGTTTTCTACCGGCTTGTCTCACAACTTGGAGAGGGACGTAAGGATATGTTCCCCTCAGACCGATTAGTATCAGAAAAGGTGCATTTCTGGATCGGGTGATGAATTCCTCGATCGGAAACCACTCAAACATCCACTGGACTTGTTATTCGGTTAGGTTATAAAATATCTCTACCCATCCTTTGTCATCTTCTGGCTGAGCGAACATATTGGGCATGTAATTCATTCGCTTCGGATGATGGAAAGCGATGTGATCATCCCAGTCCCTTCGCTGAATCTCTTGTCGGTATTCACCCCTTTGGAGGTGCTCCATAATCAAGAGTTGAAGTAGCAAATTGTATCCCTCGAAGTTTTTTGCACCTTGTCGGCACTTCTCCAAGGCTCGGTATATGTCCGCGATTATCATGGGCACAATGTTGAATGGTTGCCCGCCAATCCCTTCCATAAGGGTTTTAGTTACCATGGCTAGTTTGGTGTGGATCCTTGCTTTATTTGTTGGAAACACGATCAACCCCAGGAAACAAAACACAAATACGAAGACCCTTCAATGAATGTGCCCCATGGATGTGATGGCAAACTAGTCAGGGTAGGTACGGTAGAATTTGCTGTGACCGTACGTCTCATATAAATAGTCAAAGGGATATAGAATTCCTTCAGACATGTCAATTCTTGATTCTTCTTTAGACCCATCATTTTGAGGAAACCCCTGCCCTTACGGTTTTCAGGCATCAGTAGACCCAGAGTCTCCCAGACTAGACCGGCTAACCCTCCTATATCTTCTAACAGGGGTGTCATTTCAATGTCCCCAAAACAGAACACAACCCTTTCATAATCCCAGAAAAGTATAACATCCTCTATTATCTTGTTGTTGGGTTGGATCTCCAAAAGGTATGGTAGATTCCCCATATATTTTTGGTCGAGAGTTTGATCAATAGAGTGAAGATCCTTCCACCAGCTTAGTAACCTTGGATGAATGTTGGTGACTGTGTCGAATCTAGGGAGTTCGTGCTTCATATTTCTGCAAGGCAAATAAGGTTAGACCCATACCCCCACCAGATTCGACTATTTAATACCAACAATTAGCATGGTGCATTTCAATTCTCCAAATAAATGCACAAAAAGTGGTGATGTCCGTTTGGGTTTAGGAAAATCCAGTGGACTTTGGACAAGGCTATCTTAAAGGGTCATTATGTGGACAACATAACCGACCCTGCTAGGTTTGACCATGATACATGCACAGTTTAAATAGAATAAGGTTTCTATAGGGTTTTAGACTGGTACCCTTGAGCGGACAACTCAAGGGGGAAGGCACGGAACCATCGACTACACCGTTGATCGACTTGTTATACCGCAAATATGCCTTTCTGAATTTAGGGGGTAATAATATAGGAAGAGCAAAAACACTCATTATAAGCGTTGCTATAGTATTTGTTTGGAACGGGTGGAATATGATGTTGAGTATGATTATGCAATAATTAAAAAGCATGTTGTCATGTATTTACATGTTAAAAAAGTAGTAAATACATCATTTTATAATTTAAAGCAACAATAAAGAAAAGAAACAAAAAGATAAGTCGGTTTTGCCTTGTAAAAGAAATTGAACACTTAAAGGAATTTAAACAAGTAATTGCATATAAAGGGAAGGTAAAAATTAACAAGAACAATCTGAAATGGTAAAAGACTAATTACTCCCTAGTAGAGTCGTCATGCTGTCGCGCCCCCTTTTTCTACCTCCTTGCATCGGGAGAATCGGGTTAATGACATTTTGGGTATAAGACAACCCGTTCCTTTTGGGAACTCGGTTTTGAATTTTTGAAGAGTCGCCACCTAATGATTTATGGTGAATTAGGACACCTAAAAGGTTTATTTCCAAGTTTTTTTGATAACCAGAGATAGGGTAAGGGCTTAAAATTATCCTAAGGGGAAGGTGTTAGGCAACCCTCAAGATCCACTAGTGTGGTTCCCAACCAGATAGCAGTTCTTTGCGAATTTGGGTGCAATTAACATATAAACAGATAAGGCTCAAATAATAGGAGATTTTAATATACAACAGTTTTAAAGTAAACAAAGTTTGAAAGAGCAATTGAAAGGCTAACTTGTAAACAAGGAGTTATAATGCTTTAAAAGAAAAGGAAAGAAAAAGAGGGGTCCTAGGTTTATATAAAATATAGATCACATCAATGCAATACCCGATAATAACTCCTCAGAAGAGGGGCTATACGTGGTATTAATGCACCAGTCATCATATCCATATCTACCCTTCCCACCCCGTATAAGGTACTAAAGCGCGGATTGGTCTCGATCACTATTGCATGTTATTACCCGCCCCACTCCTATTAATCTCGTATGCACTTAGGACTACTGTTCCTGAAAGGGAGGGATATTAGGCTGACTTGGGGTTTCAAAGGTGAAAAATCTAAGGCGACATACAAAACATTTAGGACTGCACATTAAGGGGAAGCACATAAACACTGAAGGCTCAGGTATACCTCCTCAAACAAAGCAATTAGATAGCATAACTCAAACAACAAGCAAAGTCTTATTTTTAGAAAATACTTGAGGAAAGGAGATTATTGTTGTTGAAGCAGACCTGATCTATTACATAACTCAGTTAGGAAGCACGAATCAGGCTTGTCCGCTGGTTGTAGCAATTACTAATTAACAGAGGCGAATTCAGTTTTATTGTTGTTATTACCTAAGGCTTACCCAAGTGTTT
>MU788859.1:383344-421163 GCA_026770625.1 Nicotiana glauca
GGGGGGGGGCTCTTAGGAACATGGTATCTATTGCTGATTCTGAATGTGGCAAAGTAGTAACAACTTAAAACGAATGGTTTGAAATCCTATAGGCATGCTTGCTAAATCATGTTCATAAGAAGAGATTAATTACTTAAAAAAACTGGCTCAGGAGAGACTGATTTTAAATTATACTAGTTTTAGATCCTGCAGACGAGGCTATCCATTATTGCTGATTTTTATTCGTATGAACATGATATCTACGATTACTTATTTTAAACCTTTATATACCTGATATCTAGTCACTGATTTAATCCCTATAGACATGATATCTTGTTGAAAATTAGAACAGGCAGGATTTTTAGATAGGAATTCCTATATATTATACTGACATGAACATGATGCCAGATTATAACCAATTGGACCCTATGAGCATGATATCTAAATGGTGACAAACATGCAGAATTTTAGATAATTCCTATATGCAGGTTATCTAGAGGTGAAGTTGAACATGCAGGATTTAAAGTAAGTCCTATAGACATGGTTTGTAAATGCAATTTGAATATGCATAATTAAAACAGTCCTATAGGCATGTTTTCTACACTTGAACATGCATAAATACCCAGTCCTTTTTCACTAGCCATCCCCGAGTGTTTATTACAAATTATTACAGACTAGGAATACTTAATTACATCAAAACTATGCAAAAATACTACCAGAGTAAGCCTGACTCTTGGTTCCTCCTTGAGTTATGGAATAAACCGCCTTAAGATGCCATATTTCAAAGCCTTTCTCAGACGTGGGTGTCTCAGAGTTCCCTAAGCGTTTCAAATGACCCCGGGCATTGCTTATACCCAGGTTCATAGAGCCGGATGGAGATAAGTGCAGTGTGGAAGGGCCAGCCCTTATGTGTCCAAGATTAGAGGGAGCTCATGGGTCCCAAGTCAATGCTCAAACAAGAGCGGCAGAACTTAAGTCTTAGAAGATAGTGGATGTCATGCCCCGAACTTAGGCCTGGACATAACACGGCACTCGGTGCCTGACTACACGTGATCGAGCGAACCAACTGGCTGGCTGAATTAACATGTGGTATCATAACATACTGAATGTGGAAAATAAGCTAACACGTGTTGATGTACTAAAAATCTGGATGATATAAATGATAGTGCGGAATTACTAATACAATTTGAAACATCTTTGTAGCCAACATAGCTTAATATGAAAAGCATGTGACTCTGTCTCACTGTTACTTTAGTCGATGAAGCCTTTAATGAAATACTGAAAACATTGATTGTCTGAAAATACTGAAGAGTAAGGAAATGATAATGCCCTGAAAGAATTGGGATCACCAAATAACTGGTACGAGAATCCTAGCACCCAGAATCATCAACCTGTAAATCATTACCTGCATTGTGAGATGTAGGCACCCGGGCAAAAAAAGACGTCAGTACATTTTAATTGTACTAGTATGTAAAGCAACTGAAAGAAAAAAATTGTAAATGCTGAAACTGAAACTAAGCTGATAACTGAGAATTTATAATTGGTACTGAAATGATAGCTATTAAAATAGAAATTGAAATAATAACTGATAACTGAAATGATAATTGATAACTGAAATGATAACTGATAGCTGAATTGATAACTGATAACTGAAATGATAACTGATAATTGAAATGATAACTAATAACTAATAACTTTTGATAACTGGCAACTGAAATGATAACTAATAATTGAACTGAACAAAGGAAGTAAGGATATGAATACTCCCTCTTCTAAATGATGAACAACCTGTTTATCTGAATAAGCTACTGCCTCGGGCCCAATATATATGTGCACAAGCTACGGCCTCAGGCCTAAGTATACATATACATAACTACGTCCTCAGGCCCAAAAATGCATAAAGCATAAACTATGGCCTCAGGCCCAAATATGCATAAATCATAAACTACGACCTCATGCCCAAACATGCATAAAGCATGAACTACGGCCTCAGGCCCAAGTACATGTGTTCAACATTCAGGAACTGAGAATCAAAACTGCAATACATGATAATGAAATACTGAATCACACTGAGTTACATGACACTACAATACTAGATCACACTGAGTTACATGATACTAGAATACTGGATTAAACTAAGTTACATAATACTGGAATACTAAATAGGACTAGACTGAGACATGTATTCTTGAACTGATTATGAACACTGAAACTTCAACTATTTATGACATGCTGAGTAAGCTATACTAAGATTAAGGGACATCAAACCCAAGTCTATATTGAATACGAACTGAGCTCACAATGTCCAAAATGAAAGTCATGAATGAGTTATGAACCTAGAGAATAGACGTTCTACAACTATTCAAGGAACTAGGCTTAACTATATTTTTTAGGCAATTGATAACGTGGTAAAAGAAAAGTAATGTAGGGAGAATCCTTAACATTCCCTAACATAGAGAGTTAACCCCACATACCTTAACTTCCTGCTCTTGAGTGTAATACAACATTCGCCAACCCTTTCAACTTTAATCTATATCAATAGAAGTGAAAGAGATTCCATATTAACAATAATTCTCATGTTTTAGTCACTTAAGCATTTTCTCAAACACTTTGTGACATAAAGCTTCATAGTCCTTATTAGTGGTGTCTCTACACCCAATAACCCATTCTCTTTTTCCTAGATTAATTCTAAAGTCTCAAATTGATTATAATCAACATTATTCTTCATCACCCATAAGGTAAACAACACCCTTAACCAATAATCAACAATCAACACCGCAACCCTATAATCGTTCATGTTTTTTATATCAAACCCATCAACTCATATCTTATGAACTAGGGTTTATAATCATTAAAAAAATGCTAGAATCAATTAGAGGGTGAAGACGTTACCTTTTTGAAGTTCAATCTTATTGAATTCGAGTTCTAAGTTTTCTTCTCTCATCAGTGGTTTCCCAATCTATTATCTAATGATATGGAGGGTTTACCTATATTAATAAGACGTTGGGAAACTGAAATTAACTTAGAATCACCATTAGAACTTACCTTGGGTGGTGGAAGGACACTTAAGGAGTTAGGTTTTTGAGAGCTTTACTTTCTAGAGCAAGTTTTTATGTTTTGGGGATGTGGGGGACGAAGTAAAGCCTTAAAATAACCCCCTACTAGTTCCCCCACGCACCTGGAGGCCCATCCCGCGCTACTGGCCACGCTAAATGGCCAGAACGAAACCCCATTAGCGCGGGCGCGCTAGTCTCGCTCTAGTGGACGTGCATATGGCGTAATGTTCTGTAAAACGCGTATAACCTTTTACAATGATATCCGATCGGGCTCTATAATATATTGTTGGAAAGATATTTCAAAGGTTACAACTTTCATTCTTTGAGTTTTCCCAAATTCTTTATAAATTTTCAATAAACATTTATGGAATACAGATATTCTGCAAACTTAATCGATTTTATCAAATCTTATGCACCTCACTTTCCATCTTGATTTTGAAACAACTATTTTCACTCATAATCATCTCGATGGGACTTAACATGCTCAAAATATATCCTTACTACTCCATTAACTCATTCATACCTAAGCCGAATTTGTGGGGTGTTACATTATCTCCCCTTTGGGATCATTCGTCCTCGAATGATTGTCCTGACTGTAACTTTTGCTAACTCCGGGCCTTAAACGGGTCTGGTGGAAACATGAACTTTCATAAACACTTGTATACCAAACTAAATGAATACATGATTACTGAACTGTTGCGATACAGAATGGAATGACTACTGCATTGACTGAATATTGGCCGGCCATGGATACGTGAATAGAGAACTAGTATGGATTTTTGAATATTGAACTGGCACGAATATTTGAGAATTGAACTAATATAAATATAAGCGTACTAAGCTTGCATGAATGTCTAAGATTTGGACTAACATGAGTAGCTGAGTATTAAGCTGACATGAGTATCTATGTACTGAACTGACATGAGTATCTGTGTACTGAAAATTTGAATATTATAACATGACACATGAACTACTGGATGTATAACCACTAATTCTTGTGGCAACTCTTACTCATAAGCTAATTGACCGACCCTTCACAAGATTCTATATGGTCCAATTAGGGATTATGCATTCCCTTCTTCCCAAATCTCATAATGCCATTCATAGATGAAACTTTCAGTAACACCCAATCAACAACTTGAACTAACCAATTAGCGATCTACACCTTCTCCCATACAGAGTTTCTCACAGTGCTATCTTGATACTAGAATGGTAGGTGTTATTATTAGCAAGGTCAATGAGAGGTATGTGATCATCCCAATTACTCTTGACATCAAGGACGTATCCTCAACTGTTTAAATAAAATGCTCTGCCAGGCCATAAAGTTTACGACGTTCTTTTTCATGTCGTTCAACCAATAATTCCCCTTGGTCATGATGCATATTTGGGAACCTGGATGGAAAGAATACCTAGAATTATGGGCTTCTAACATGATCTTCCCTCTTTAAGTCCATCTATGTCTGGGACACACAATCTGTCCTAGTACCCCAAAGTCCCATCATTACCCCCTTATTCAAAAGCCATCGTCTTATACTTGTGAATATCCTATTTCAACTACAGCACGTAGGGATCATCAAATTATTTCTGCTTCTCAACGGCTACTAAGCGGGAAAATGTCCTATTCTAGACAACAACTCGGTCATCTTTAGAGTCCAAAGTCGAACTCCTATCTTGGCTGGTGAACTTCTTTTACCAGAGTTCTCTTATCTACCTCAATCATGAGTTATACTTACCACACTTTATCTTAATAATAACTTCCTGAAAATACTTATAGAATTGTTTTGAGCTAAGTCTTTAACCAGTACTCCGATGACTAGAGTCTCGTGCAATGGCACTACCCTCGTGATACATAACTGGGCATGATTTTATAACTTTCTGTAATCACTCTATCATCAATAACTAAACTCTGTGATCATTCTACTCACTTTGTTTTTTTTACACATGCTGGACATAATCCCTGTGGTAATTATACAATTTTCCCTCATCACCGAACTGATTTTCTTTTTCATATCCCATGCTAACTATTCAGGTTTCAAATCTCTAACTAGACTTACAGAAAATTTTCACATCACCCCTTAGACCAAAGATCTTATACATGTGGATCCTCCTCTTTTTGTTGGACCCAAATAACTCTGCTTATTTTCTGCAATTCATTGCACTCTACGTCAAGGACGACTCATCTTCCAACTTACTTTTGAGAAATCTTTCTTACTAGGAAAAACTAAATTATTTGCATAAACGGAAAGCGTATGTCTTCATAACTATCATACATAATCGTAATGATTTAACTCTGCCCACACTGCTAATCTTGGGAAAACCCATTTTCGATAACTCCTAAAGGGTATTCTTCTACAGTTTGCTTTCTCACTGCTAGCAGATTTTTTTTCCACTGCTACTGTACTTCAGATTTAACTTAAACCCTCTGGGTTCTAACACGGATTCATTATTTCTACTGTTATCCACTCACTAGAGTTAACCTGGCTAAGTGAATCAAATTGTACCTCTACTAGCTCTGCTGAAATTGCTAATTTGTTGTGTCTACTCAACACTTACTAAATATCCTTTTTCTAACCACCTGCTAGTGTCATATTTTCTTCTCCTGCTTTGAATAACTAAAGTGAAGCATAAGGTTATTCTAACTTTCCTCACCATCCGGCCCTATTCTACGGTCGTATACTATCCCTTTTTTTTCCTCCTAAACTATGTGCATGGATTACACTTAGGGAAAGTTCATCTGTCTTAAACAAAATTGGAATATCTAACCCCCAAACTTTCTATACAATACAAAATAATATCATACTATAAACATCATGGGTAATCGTTTAGTCATATAACCTAAGGGGGAACTGCCATAGCTTTTATCTTACATCAGTAGCTGCTTCTTATAGTAACTTACTAATGTGGTATTTCTAGTTCTGATTTGAATAAATATGAACAACTTAAAATCGTTACCTAAAATTCACTATTGGCTACTCTTGGTTCTCATTGCAAACATCATACCTTCTAGTCATTTGCATGAGTTCTTCGAAAAATACATCTCTAATAATAACAATCGTCTTTGACTCCTAGATATTTTACCCTTAGGCTCTTTTTCTGTCCAAACTATAGTGACCAATGCTAGGGTCTGACATCTGAACTATCATCATCCAACTTGTGGGTCCATTTCCAAAAATTAAATGAAGTTGTTCTAGGAGGTAAAACACATGCGAATACACTACTATGCATAAACTTATTTTTAAAAGTATATCATCATCTGATAAATCACTTCTTGCACCATCCGGTGAGTCTTGGTCTTAATCCAGACCTAAAATATGCTAAAGGTTTCGCTATAATCACTATTACTTACATTTTCCTTTAGCACCCATAGGCATCACTGTATACTCACGAGTCACCAGAATGTTGATACACTAAAAATTGGGGATCTAGTAACTAAATAACTGATAATTGGCATCCTGAATAACCATAAACTTGCTAACTAAAAGATTGTATAACTGGGAGCTGAGGTAAACTGATAACCATAAGACATCATAACTGTTTTTGTACTTTATGATAAGGTTATGCTTTAATCTGTACTACTATCCATTGGATCTCACCTTTAACGTCCTCTCAAGTCTCATATTTACCAACCTGTACTCCATAATTATACCCCAATGGGAAATTATCCTCTCTAGGACCTTAGGTTTCTCCTGCGCGTAGCTTGGGCATCCAATATGTTTGGAATTCGATAGGAAGAGAAGATTGGGTATTGCTCTAAGCTTCATGGCAATATCTAGAGTAGAAAGAAATGAGACAATCCTAGATGTCTTGGTAGTTAACTGTTTATATGTGTGGCCGGCACATACATATAAAGGAAACTCCACTAGTAACGGCTTCATAGATTCTCTAGGACTCTTGAACCTAGTGCTCTGATACCAAGCTTTGTCACGCCCCGAACCTGGGCCTGGACGTAACAGGGCACTCGGTGCCTGACTACATGTGACCGAGCGAACCAACTAGCTGGCTGAATCAACATGTGGTATCATAACATACTGAACGCGAAAGATAAGCTAACACATGTTGATGTACTGAAAGACTGGATGATATAAATAAAAGTGCGGAATTACTAATACAATTTGAAACATCTTTGTAGCCAACATAGCTTAATATGAAAAGCATATGACTCTGTCTAACTGTTAACCTCTAATGAAATACTGAAAACATTGACTGTCTGAAAATACAAAAGACTGTAAGGAAATGATAATGCCCTGAAAGAATTGGGATCACCAAATAACTGGTACAAGAATCCTAGCACCCGGAATCATTAACCTGTAAATCATTACCTGCATTGTGAGATGCAGGCCCTGGGCAAAAAAGGGCGTCAGTACATTTGAATTGTACTGGTAAGTAAAGGAACTGAAAGAAAAAAATTGTAAATGGTGAAACTGAAACTAAGATGATAACTGAGAATTGATAATGGGTACTGAGATGATAACTATTAAAATAGAAACTTAAACGATAATTGATAACTGATAAAAAAATGATAATTGATAACTGAAATCATAACTCATAGCTGAACTGATAACTGATAACTGAAATGATAACTGATAACTGAACTGATAACTAATAACTGATAAGTGATCTGATTACTGCCAACTGAAATGATAACTGATAACTGAACTGAACAAAGGAAGTAAGGATATGATAGTCCCTCTTCTGAATGATGAATAACCTGTTTATCTGAATAAGCTACGGCCTCGGGCACAATATATATGTGCACAAGCTACGGCCTCAGGCCCAAGTATACGTATACATAACTACGGCCTCAGGCCCAAGTATACGTATACATAACTACGGCCTCAGGCCCAAAAATGCATAAAGCATAAACTACAGCCTCAGGTTCAAACATGCATAAAGCGTAAACTACGGCCTCAGGCCCAAGTACAGGTGTCCAACATTCAGGAAATGAGAATCAAACTGCAATACATGATAATGAAATACTGAATCACACTGAGTTACATGATATTAGAATACTGGATCACACTGAGTTACATGATACTAGAATACTGGATCACACTAAGTTACATAATACTCGAATACTGAATAGGACTAGACCGAGACATATATTCTTGAACTGATTATGAACATTGAAACTTTAACTATTTATGACATGCTGAGTAAGCTATACTGAGACTCAGGGACATCAAACCCAATTCTATATTTAATACGAACTGAGCCCACAACGTTCAGAATGAAAGTCATGAACGAGTTATGAACCTAGAGAATAGAAGTTATACAACTATTCAAGGAATTAGGCTTAACTATGTTTCTGAGGCAATTGATAACGTGGTAAAAGAAACGTAATGTAGGGAGAATCATTCAAATTCCCAAACATAGAGATTTAGCCTCACATACCTTAACTTCCTGCTCTTGAGCGTAACATAACATTCGCAACCCTTTCAACTTTAATCTATATCAATACAAGTTAAAGGGATTCCATATTAGCAATAATTCTCATATTTTGGTCACTTAAGCATTTTCTCAAACACTTTGTGACATAAAGCTTTATAGTCCTTATTAATGGTGTCTCTACACCCAATAACCCATTCTCTTGTTCCTAGATAAATTCTAAAGTCTCAAACTGATTGTAATCAACATTATTCTTCATCACCCATAAGGTAAACAACACCCTTAACCAATAATCAACAATCAACACCCCAACCCTATAATCGTTCATGATTTTTCTATCAAACCCATCAACTCATATATCATGAACTAGGGTTTATAATCATTAAACAAATGCTAGAATCAATTAGAGGGTGAAGACATTACCTTTTTGAAGTTCAATCTTCTTGAATTCGAGTTCTAGGGTTTCTTCTGTCATCAATGGTGTCCCAATCGAATATCTAATGATATGGAGGGTTTACCCATGTTAATAAGATGTTGGGAAATTGAAATTAACTTAGAATCACCATTATAATTTACCTTGGGATGTAGATGGACCCTTAAGGATTTAGGTTTTTGAGAGCTTTACTTTTTAGTGCAAGTTTTTATGTTTTGGGGATGTGAGGGACGAAGTAGAGCCTTAAAATAACCCCCACTAGTGCCCCACGCACCTGGAGGCCCAACCCGTGCTATTGGATGTGCTAAATGACTAGAACGAAACCCCATTAGCGCGGGCGCGCTAGTCTCGCTCTAGTGGGCGCGCATATGGCGTAGTATTCTGTAAAATGCGCATAACTTTTTGCACATATATCCTTTAGAGCTCCATAATATATAGTTGGAAAGCTATTTCAAAGGCCTACAATTTTACTGCTTTGCGTTATACCAAACGCCTTACACATTTTCAATTAACTTTGATGGTATACCGACCTTCTGCAAACTTAATCGATTTTGTTAAATCTTATGCACCTCACTTTCCATCTTGATTGTGAAACAACAATTTTCACCCATAATAATCTCGATGGGACTTCACATGCTCAATATATATCCTTACTATTCCTTTAATACCTAAGCCGAATTTGCAGGGTGTTGCAGTGGAAGTGGAGGAATAGAGTTTTAAAACTGAGGGGATAAGAGAGAGGGGTAAAGAGTGATAGGGAAGTAGTAATTATTAAAGAACAAAAGGATCGAGGGTTGGGAATCTATTGCAAGGAGATTATGTACTTAGGCAGGGACCAGCTTTGGGCATGCACAGCAATAGAAGGTGTTGGCATGCCTATGAGACAATCAGAACACACAACAACTAAAAGAGACATGGAGGTTATGATCCCAGGGGGATCAGGTTTGGGTCATGCACAGCAATGTTCAATGTTGTCATGCCCCAAACCAACCATAGATACCAAACACATTGGGGATGGGGATTTAGGATTCACAAGCCATGATAAGTAATTTACAGCAGCATTAATTCAGAACAGAAAAGGCAAGCTATATCATGCTTAATAATGGAACTTGGTTAGATACTAACATGAGACAAACAAGGATGAAAGAAACAGTAAAGAAACATGTTGTTGTTGATGCAGAAGATTAATCAGAACATACCAATAAAGATGCAAAATATAGAGAAAAATAAGCAACCTTCCCATAGCCTAGCCTTGGCTTTCAGCCGGCTAGGTAAAGCAGCAATATAAGTAGCAACTGAGAAAAGAGAGAGTTTTTAGTGTAGTGTGTGTCTGAACTCAAGTGTTTTATGCCTTGTGTTCATGTGTTTGAAAGAAGAGAAGGTGGGAATTTGTAGTTTTGAAAACATGTGAGAAATAAGGCAGTAAATAAAGTTCAATACAATTATGGAAGCAATCAGCAATCAAAATCAATGAACCAAGTGATTCCCCTTTAATTGAGGAATCACTTGTTTAACGGGCTAATAGGTTTAAAAGAAGGAAAGAAAATCAGTTTGTAGGAAAACTGATTATTACCATACAAATAAGTAATAAAGCTTTAAGTAAACAATAAATTCCAAGTACAGAGATATACTTATTTTGGGGAATAGATTTAGCAAGGCAATAAGTAAGGAAATGGATCAATCACTTTAACAGGAGAGTAAAATTTAGATTTCGCAAAGAGAAGATTTGAAATCAGTCCCAAAATTGAGAATCAATCAAAGAAGGGTCCTCAGCATATAAATAGAGTGCACAAACAATAGACATGCTAGGCCAAACTATTGGCAAAAGTGACAGCATGCAATAATAGCAAATATTCGAAACATGATAGTCAAGTAGGTCAGGTCTTATTGAATTAGTAGTAAAGAAAACAGAGCATCAGAAACATACAAAGGTTTCACAGTAGCAGGTAAGGAAACCCTTTGAGAGGTTAGGGTTTTCGACACAAATTAAGATAGAGAGATAGTAAAAGATCAGATAAGTTACACAGAGAAAAGAGAGTCTAAAACAAGAACTTCCAATCGAGTTGAGTGTTCAGAAAATTTCACACCCAAAATCCCTAGGGTCTTCAACAACAAACAAGTTCGAAAGATGGCAAACATATGAGTTAAGCAAGAAATTCAAACAATCATGTACATAGTTAACAAACAGATTCAAAACTCGAATGAACCCAAAAGAAATTAGGGTTTTCAACATCAATCAGATTTAACGATGATGAACAAATAGATTATAAAAATACATAGTACATAGTCTCAGAAACTCGAATGAACCTAGAGAAATTAGAGTTTTTAACATCAGTCGATTCCAAAGATGATAAACAGATAAGTCAAATAGTGTTTAGCAAATAGTCTCAGAAACTTGAATGCACCCAAAGAAATTAGGATTTTCGACACTAGTCGAGTCTAAAAATTATAAACAAATAAATCAAACAAACACTAACTAATAGTCTTAGAAAACCTCAAAGAAATTATGATTTTTATCATGGTAGACTCAGAAAAGATTTTAAAAGAAGAACTTGAAGGGAAACCCTAATCGGAAAAAGATGAAGAGTCTTTTTGAAAGCAAAATTAAAGAAACCTCGAGAGGGCATTTAAAAAATCATAGCAAATGTGGATCTAAAGTGAACCTAAAACAAGTCGAAGAACTCTTAGAGTTTAGGGTTTCAGAAGAAGCCCAAGTGATGAGAAAATCCTTGAAAGCCATCGATCTAAATAGGAGAGTCAAAGGTCTGACTCGAGTGGCCATGGATGGCCTGAGAAAGGTTAGAGACGACCGAAGAACAGTCATCGAGCGAAGACTGGATCAATCTTGTTCAGAATCTGGTCACGAGACCACAGCAACAAGCACATAGAAACCATAGGAGGCTGATACAGGTCTTAGATGATCCTCGAAAGCCATAGATTAGGGTAGATTAGGGTGGTGGCAGCTAGGGTTTGGTGTTGTTGTAGAGAGAATTTGATAGAGGAGGGGAATTCAGAGGAGGCGTATGGTGGAAAAATGATAGGGTTTAGGGGGTAGTTTAGAATTAATTTTGGTAAGGAATGTTATGGGCCGTTGATCTGAATGATCAACTGCTGAGATTAAAACGGGTAAGTGGGGATGTGGGCATGGGTCAAATTAAGTCAAAATTGGGTCGGGGTTTAATAGGAATTGGGCCAAAGAATTAGGATTCAAATTGGGGTCCAATTTAGGCTACAATCGAAATAAAATGGGGCTAACATTTAAATAGCCAATTTTCCTATTTGATTTTTAAAAAAGATAAAATAATTTCTTGAAATAAATTAAAAGTACTAGAATGATTTATTGTATGTAATTAATTATTTAAAAAAACTAGACCTAATTTTACGAATCTAAAATATCATTAAATCTAAAAGGGGCTAATATTATAATTATACAATTTTAGCCTTAAAAAATACTAATTAATTTTATAAAAATATGCAAAAAAATTCATTAACTGTATTTTAGAATAAAAATAAATATCCAATAACTAAATCATCAAAACTAATAATTTTAGAAATAATTATGGGATTGTTGTGGATAAAATGGGGGAATAAATTGAAAAAAAATTCTTTTAAATTAAGAAAAAATAGGAAAACACTTGGATATGCTTATATATGTGTGAATATGTTATTTTGAAAGTACTTTACATATAAAATATACATAGGGAAAAATTGGGTATCAGCATGAATAATCATGGTTTTTATAGGACAATGTAAACTAATAAATCCTGAAACAGGCAAACAATTCCTTTTTAATAATAAAAGATTTCCAAATATTTATATTTCATCATTTTTATAAATTTATCTCAGGCCAAGAAAGGCAAATATCAACATCCATAAATCTCAAGGCAAACAATACAAGCATGCGTAAATCTTGCCGAGGTCGTACGGCCCGATCCAATAATTATTTCCAAAGATTTAATAATAAAAGATTTCCAAAGATTTCCTAACTGTACCACGTCCCGCCGGGGCTGGAGGACGTACAGATGATGTAGCGACTGAAGAACCGGATGACTGAGCAGATCTCCTGCCCATGCCCTGACTGGGCACATGACAATCTCGCTGAATGTGACCTCTGACCCCGCATCTGAAACACACCGGGATATCCAAGTAGTAAGTCTCTGTATGAAATCTCCCACTTGGGGCATGGATCCCTCCCCTGCTGCTCTGATCTCCCTCCCGAACGACCGGACTGATGGGGCCTCCTACTGTGAACCTGTTCTCATGCGGATGCTCTGCTGGTAACTGTGCAGAGACGGGGGTGCGCTCGCTGAGGACTAAGCATATGACTAGGACGGCCCTGACGACCCTCTCCCCTGAGCTGATCTCCTTGAGTGGACCGCTGATCGGGCCCTGTTGCTATTCTCCCTTTCCGCCTGAATATTCAATTTCCTAGCCTATGTGGCCTAAGCGAATCCCACAATCTTTCCATAGTTTATGTCCGAGTGTAAGTCCGTTGTAGCAGCCTCATTCACTACCAAGGGACTAAGGCCCTGAACAAATCGCCGAACTCTAGCTGCCATGGTCGACACTAACTGAGGAGGACACTTGGACAACCTCAGAAACTCCATGTGGTACTCCCAAACACTCATGCTGCCCTGCTTGATGGTCTCAAACTCAGTGGCATGGGCTGCTATTGTCTCAGCAGGAAAGAATTGGTCCATGAACGCATCTACAAATTCCTCCCATCTGGCTGGAGGGCCTCCCTCCCCACGGGAGTCCTCCCACATCTCGAACCATGAATACGCTGCTCCCCTCAACCTGTATGATGCCAACTCAACTCCCTCTGTCTCTGAAGCTTTCATCACTCGGAGGGTCTTATACATTTCATCAAGGAATTCCTGCGGATCCGCCTCTGGATCTGTGCCTGAGAATTCTGGAGGGCTAGCCGCAAAAACTGGTTAACTTTGGAACTGGCTAAACCTCCCTGTCCGCTAGAGGATGCAGGGGCATCCTGGGATATCTGGGCCTGAGCGGCCACTAACTGGGTCAATATGCAGATGGCTCCTCTAAGGTCCCCATCAGAAGCCTCGGGACCAGGAGCTGGGACGGTGCCCGAATCAGGAATATCGGTGGGAGGGATGGGGGAACCCTCTGCCGCTGCAGGAACAGGAACATGCTGGTCTGGGACAGACGGGCTAGGTAGGTTCAAGGCCGGGGAGTCACTCTCACCCACGGCATCAGGTACAAGATTCATAGCCTCACTTGTGGCATTGGCCCCAAGGCCGAGTCTAGCTCTCTTCTTAGGTGCCATTACTGAAAAAGTTCAGAACAAAGCACGAGTTAGATATAGATACTTTCACATTTCACTTCAACGCATGATACGGAATAGCAAAGAAGTGGGAGAATTTCCTAAATGTCCATGCAGCTCCCCACTTATAGATGTGGTCGATTTCACACCAATAAGTAGGGCTCTACCAGACACGTCTCCGAGACATCCTAGGACTCCTTTAAACCTTAGGCTCTGATACCAAGTTTGTCACGCCCCAAATTCGAGGGACATGACCGGCGCTCGACCGAGTAACCCTAGTCAAGCGGACTTGGGCGCCTTTCGTATCCCACGTGTTACCCCACATTTTTCATTACTTATTAACCAAGTGAAACGGCTAATTATAATTGGAACACCTAGTTACAAAAGCATACATAACATAGATAATCTTTGGTGTAGTTTACAACTTACATCGCCTAACTTACAAAATACATATTTACATAAGTTCTTAACCCACCTTGCCTATCTACGGAGCCTCTAAGAGGAATAATACAATACTTGCCGTCAACAAGGCTCCGGCTATAACTTTTTCAAATACCAAAATAGGATCCCAAAGGATAAGAACAGAAGCGGCATGAGCCACGCAGGGCCCCGAAAGGAATGGGGATCACCAATTTAGCTGGCAGGAAGTAATGACGAGCTACGGTCGGTGGACTGGAGTGCCTGCTATTGATCCACCTACAATCATAACACGAATGTAGCGCCCCCGACAAAAGGGACGTTAATACATTTGAATTGTACTGGTATGTATGAAAAAACTTGTTCCAAGTAAACTCAAACCACACATAAGTAGGAAACAGTAATGGATGCGGCAACCAAACACATATGAAGGAACAATCAAGCCTAACAACTTTACAAACTCTCATGTTTTCCCTTCCACCATTTCACTTTAATAGTTTCACAATTTGCTCATATTTTGTTTCAATAGTGATTTCGATCACTTTCCACCCTTATTACCTCGGCCACCCTTATCACCACAACCCACACCTTATTACTCCGTGTTGCGGCGCGCAACCCGATCCCACCGTACAGTTTCAATCGACAAACAACACAACAACAACAAACAATTCACGAAGGTCAACAACAATACTTCTCAAGAATTAACAACAACAATATTACAAGTGTTTCTATAACCATCAATACTATTTCCATCATATTCAACAACCAATATACGTTTAACGTCACATTGGCAATTGCCCACAACAAGCCATAGATATTGTTACCACAGTTATTCCAGTTGCACTAGTCACAATTTCTTTTAGTCATTTATTCCTCAATTACAACCACATAACACAATCATAACGTACGAATCACAAGAAATTCATAAGTAATTTACGTACATATCACCTACCAAGCATACGTACATCAAACGAGGCGATTTTACAAGGACCAAAGTTAGCCATACATACCTGGAGCCAAATTCCTTTTTTAACTTCTATTATCAACTCACCAAGCAGTTTAGCAACGTCAATATAGTGCACAAATTAATACACATAACTTAGAATTGAATTTCACAACTGCTACTCAAACTCATTTAGTTTACCAACCCCTCTTTGAATACTCATTTACCCCTACCCAATTCCTCCTACTAGATTTTAGGCTTTTAATAGACATGCATGAAGGATTTCAACCATTATTTAAAGGACTAATGCATGAGACTCCCCCTCTTAGTTTAAACGAGAAATTCAATGGGAGAAGTTAGGGATTTTACCTATAAGGAAAGGGGGTATGAAGATATGCTTGAAATTTCCCGACCCAGATGGTTTTGAAGAACCAAATTTTGGAGAAGATGAATTTCTCTCTCAGGACCCTCTCTTCCTCTCTCTTAATTTGTTCAGCAAGATAGTTAAAATGAGGCGGTTGAGGTGTTTTATTGAAAAGGGGTCGGGTTTTAAAATTTAGAAAAATCAAAGCCCGAGCAAATCTGCGGTCGCATTCTGCGATTGCAGAATCGAAATACGGTCCGCATATTGGACCGCAGAAATGCCTCTAAAACTCTGAAGGTGTGCCTGGGTCTGCGATATGAATGCGATCTGCATTGCTGTTATGCGGTCGCATTTTGCACCGCAGAATTGACCTCAAAAAAATCCTTGAGGAATTTATGCAACGATTATGCGGTCCGCATATTGATTATGCGATCGCATAATGGACCGCATTTTCAACATCAGTTTTGACAATTCTTCAGCTTCACTCTGCGGTAGAAATGAGGTTCGCATAGTTGATCTGCGACCGCATTCTGGACCGCATAATGATAATTTTTCTGGAAAATTGATTCTTTTGATTTTTAAGTGCAAAATCAGTAAAAAGGGTCTGAACCGCGGCGAGCTCTACACATTCCTAACACATATTCGGACCTTGGCACTACGAGCTACTAGGTTTTGAGCACAAGATTTTACGGGGCCTTACACGTGCAAATACGTGGCAACTTGTTTTAGTTATTCCAACTGCATATTTTCAACATCATATTCCACTCGTGTCAAACAATATACCATAGTAACGCTTATAATGAGTGGTTGTGCCCTTCTAATATTATCACCCCCTAAATCCGACAAAGGCATATTTGTGGTAAAAACTAGTCGATCAACGGTGTAGTCGACGGTTCTGCGCCTTTCCCTCTTGAGTTGTCCACTCAAGGGTAACAATCTAATACCCCATAAAAACCTTACTCTGTGTAATTGTGCATGCATCATGGTCAAACCTAGCCGAGTCAGTTATGTTGTCTGCATAATAACTCTTAAATACAGCCTTATCCAAAGTCCATTGGGTTTCCCCAAAACCCAAACGGACACTACCATGTTTTGTGAATTTATTTGGATAACTAAATGTTTCTATGCCAATTATTGATATTTAGTATTCGAGTCTGGTGGGGGTGAGGGCCTAACCCTTTATTTTACAGAAACATGAGGCACGAGGTCTCCAAATTCGGCATAGTCACCAACATCCACCCCAAACTACTAAGTTGGTAGAAGGATTTTCGCTCTAGTGATCAGGCACTCATCCGAAAATATTTAGGGAACCTACCCTCTATCTTGGAAATTCAACCCAACAACAAAATCATAGAAGCTGCTACTCTATTCTGGGATTGTGATAGGTCTGTGTTCCGCTTCGGAGACATTGAGATGACACTCCTACTTGAGGAAATAGGAGGACTGGCTGGTATACCATGGGAAACTCCGGGTTTATTCATGCCAAAAAAGTGCAAGGGTAGAGGTTTTCTCAAAATGATGGGTCTAAAGAAGAATCCAGACTTGACATGTTTGAAGGAGTCATATACACCCTTTGACTACTTGTACGAGAGGTACGATCACAACAAATCTTACCATACTTATCCTGATGAGTTTGCCCTTACGTCATTAGGGCACATTCACCGAAGGGTATTTGTCTTCATGTTCTGTTTCTTGGGGATGATAGTATTTCCAATGAAGAAATCAAGCATCCATATCAGGCTAGCTATGGTCACCAAAACTCTAATGGAGGGAATTGACGGAAAACCATTCAGTCTTGTACCAATGATCATTGCAGAAATATACCTAGCATTAAAAAGTGTCAACAAAGATCCAGACACTTTGAGGGTTGTAATCTTCTACTTCAACTTTGGCTCGTGGAACATCTCCAAAAGGTGAGTACCGACAGGAAATCCATCGAAGGGACTGGGATGATCATATCGCTTTCCATCACCCAAAGCGAATGAATTACATGCCCAGCATGTTCGCCAAACCGGAAAATGCTAGAGAATGGGTCGAACTCATCGAGAACCTGACTGAGGACCGAGTGCAATGGATGTTCGAGTGGTTCCCAACCAAGGAGTCCATCATCCGGTCCAGGGACACACCTTTCCTAATACTGATCGGCTTAAGAGGAACATACCCATACGCACCTCTTTGGGTCATGAGACAAGCGGAAAGGAAGATGGTTATACCAAGGGTCGACAAGCTGAGTCACTTCCGGACTGATTTTCAGAATGACGATAGCCCTTTCAGGTGACAGGTTCAGCGTATGTGGCATTGCAAAATCATAATGGGAAGGGACACCATTCAACTAGACAGATACCACGCGGGTTGTGATCCCTATTATTCAGGTTTGTTGGAAGATAATCATAATGGTCTGGGTCAACCCGGGTTTATTCGAGGTAATCAGATCATAGATGAAAAGGCCGAAGCATAGGTCAAGTACAACCAACTGCGCAAGAGGATTAGAGAATGCGAAACTGAGCACCATGAAATACAGGAAGCCAATCAAAAACTAATTGAAGAACGGAAGGATATGGCCGTCAACGCCAACAAACATTTGGTCTATTTGGAGCGAGGTATAGTAGAATTGGAAAAGAAGTTTCTGAAGAGGGTCGAAGACTACCGAATTACTAAAGCAAATGAAAGAGGACACCTGTCCGAAACCTACTTGATGCTGGGATTACGTGAGATAGGGAAGCTGTTCAATGGAGCCAATGAAGCCGAGTCTGGGGAAGGTCCCTTTGGGACAAAATAGATAAGAATTTCCATTTCCTCTTTATAAAATGTAATAAGGCCAATGGCCATTAGTGATTTTTTATTTACTTTATTATTTAGTGTCGTTTTGGGATTCGTCTACTTTTCATCAATAAGATGAGTCATTTAGCATTCTAAGTTCTCCAAACCAACTTTTCGCTAGGCCTACCTCAGGCACAACAAGGTCGCCAAAATTAGGACGCATTTTATATTTCAGCACTACGTGTTTAAATATTGCAACATTTTTCTAATGATCCTCACTGACTTGTTACCTTTTCTTTTTACTTTTTGTTTATTCCCCTCCCCAAGGGTTAGTTCGTGAATTCTGGCAACATCATCATATTTTACAAGATCCAAGGGCCCTCCACCTACTCCTCCTCCCAGTCATGTCTAACACAAAAACAAGGGAAAAATGGAAGATTTGAACAACTCAACTGTAGGGGTAGAGGTCACCAAGGAAAACGCATCCCAACTGGAACAAAAGTTGTTGAAGTTTCAGGAAGTTTCAGGATGAATTGGATCAAGTCCAGAATTTGGCAAGTCTGTCATTTTCAATCATCACTCCAGAGATTACTTTCCCAACTACCCAGAATCCTGTACCTCCACAAAATATCCCAAAGCAACAAAACCATCCCAATCCTCACCACCACTGCAATACTTTCCATACCTCCAATAACACCTCACTGCTCATCCCAGAACTCCAGAATTCCACAAATGACCACTGCCATACACAACACAATACCCCCATCTATGCGGAGACTGCGCCATACTCCACCCAGCCTATCTCAGCTACACCCGAGTCTGGTGACAAGGACTTGCTCATCAGAAATCTAGCAGAAGAGCTGAAAAGGCTAGATAGCAGAATTCAGTGTGTTGAAGGTAATAAGGGAATTGAGGGGCTAAATTATGAAGATCTGTGCATACAGCCCGATATCGAACTGCCCGAGGGATACAAACCTCCCAAGTTCTAAATGTTTGATGGTGCAGGGATCCCAGGGTCCATTTGACAACATACTGTGACAAGCTGGTCGGAGTGGGAATAGACGAGAAAATCCGCATGAAGCTTTTCATGAGGTGCTTGAAGGGAGACGCCTTATCTTGGTACATTAGCCAGGATCCGAAGTAGTGGTCAAACTGGGTGAGCATGACGTCTGATCTTATGGACAATTTCAGGTTCAACATGGAGAATGCACCAGATGTGTTCTACATTCAAAACTTGAAGAAGAAGCCCACAAAAACCTTCCGTAAATATGCTACTTGATGGAGATCAGAGGCTGCTAAAGTTAGGCCTGCTTTGGAAGAAGAACAAATGAACAAATTCTACGCTCGGGCCCAACACCCCCAATACTATGAAAGACTGATGCTGATTGAAGGCCAAAAATTTTCTAACATGATCAAGCTAGGTGAGAGGATCGAGGAAGGCATCAAGAGTGGTGTGGTTACGAACTTTGAAGCCTTTCAAGCTACCAACAAGGCTTTACAGTCTGGTAGTATGTATAAGAAAAGGGACGTAAGTGCTGTAATGGTTTCACAGAGGACCAAATCCTTTATCAAATACCAAATATACCCAATACCTCCAAATACATATCAACCTACCCCAAATTACCAAGCACCCTCACCCTCTTATCATACTCCACCACCCACTTATCAGTCATCTCCAACCCCACATACCAACCTTCTTCACCCAGATATTCCCAACCCGCACATGTCTACCAAGCCTATAGTACTCAACCACCTCACTACCAGTCACCACCCCCTTGCCAAAACATTCCTAGACCTCGAAAAAATTTCGACCGCAGAGCTCCCAAACAGTATACTGCCATTGCTGAACAAATTGACCAGCTATATGAAAGGCTCAAAGCTGCTAGTTATGTCACCCCTATCCCTGCTATAACTCCTGAAAACCCTTCTCAATGGGTCAAAACAAATAAAACCTGTGCATACCATTCCTGCATGAAAGGACATACCATTGAGGAATGCCGCTCTCAGAAGGATAAGATCCAAGCTTTGATTGATAACAAGATCATCGTGGCAAAGGAGCCTGCTCCGAATGTCTGCAATAACCCTCTGCCAGATTATAAGGGTGGAGGTGTACACATGCTCGAGATAGAGGATGACTGGGACCCCAAAGGATCGATCATTTTAATCACAGAAGGTGACGATCCAAAGAAGCCAGTATTCACCGTTAATCCGATTGTGTTCCAGATTCAGCTTTCTGGGGACGCCGAGGTAAACATGTCCATGCCACTCGAGTTCAAAGCACCATCCCCTGCAAAGATGCCAGCACCAATTGAGGTTGAGTTTATGTCACCAGCAAGCACACCTACACCTATTGAAGTTGTAGTTTTACCGCCTAAGGGGCCTACTCCGTTCGGAGTAGAGATAGCCGTACCAATCCCAGTGGTAATCTCGATTGTAGCACCATTCCACACAAAGGCCATACCTTGGGACTACACATCTGAGGCCAGAATAAAAGGGAAGGTCAAGTTCGTGGAAATCGTTACGGCACAGGGTATGACAAGAACCGGTAGGTTTTATACCCCGGAGCATTTGGCTGAGTCAAGCAAGCAGGCCTCTAGTCGGCCAACTATCACTGAAACTGCACCCGACGATCTCTAGAGAAATATACAAGCCAAAGAATACACAGTCATTGATCAGTTGAACAAAACACCGGCACAAATTTCTATCCTGTCTTTGCTACAAAGTTCTGAGGCACATAAGAATGCCTTGCTAAGAGTGCTGAGTGAGGCATATGTACCAAGTAATATCACTGGAGGAGAGATGGCGAACATGGTAGGGAAGGTATTGGAAAGTCACAAGATCACTTTTCACGAAGATGAGCTGCCACTAGAGAGGTTGAGTCACAACAAGGCATTACACATCACCGTGCAGTGCGGAGAATATTTTATCACCGGGATCTTAATTGATTGAGGATCTAGCCTCAACATTTGTCCATTGGTGACACTCAGGATATTGGGAAAGGGAGTGCACGAGATCAAGGATGGGTCCATCAACATCAAAGCTTTCGACTGATCCCAAAGGTCTACTATTGGAGAAATTAGCTTGTGGTTGCAAATGGGGCCTACTTGGTTCGATGTTGATTTTTAAGTAATAGATGTGCCAACATCTTACAATCTGTTGTTAGGACGACCATGGATTTATGCCGCTGGGGCTGTGGCATCAACACTACATCAGGAAGTGAAATGTTAGTGGAACCACCAAGAGGTGATCATTCACGGCGACCGTAGTAATCCCATATACAGTCGCCAGACTATCCTAGCAATTGGAGGCAGGTGAAGGATAGGTGGGGAAACTTACCACCACATCGAGCGAGTCAACGTCGTTGATATAGAAAAATAGTGGGATAACAAGATTGAAAGCATACTGAACTGGAGCGGGTATGAACCTGGCAAGGGAATTGGCAAGAACCTCCAAGGAATCACTAAGCACATCAAGCTCAACAAACATGGCACCACTTTTGGATTGGGAAATGAGTACACCTGGGAGGAATTCAACCATTGGTCGCCACCATGGTGCGGTCCTTACTATCCTCTGAAGTATCCAATACCCTGTTTTGAATAGACTTTCCAGTCGGCCGAGGTTGTCTACGGGTCAAAAGAAGAGGAAGCATTGGCATCGATGAGGAATTTGTTCCTAGAAGACTACGTCATGTATTGTTGTGTCATTTTCGACGAGGAGGGGGAGGAAGGCCCTTTCATACAGGCTATGAGCAGAGGGGAATGCCTCAATAACTGGACTATCAGAACCACCAGAGCTCGGTGAGCCTCGGGGTAGCAAGGCTGAACAAGCATCATGCACTATTTTATTTTTACTAGTTGACTTTCCTTTTGCATTTTTAATTTATGCAATAAAGAGCTCCGATGTTCAAAAATAGTTATGGAATTTATCAAAAGAGTTTTGGTTTCTCATAAATCTTACTCTTATTATTTTCTTTCATTACTTTACTTATACAACATTACTACTACTTATCTTGATGAACCAATGACTGTGACATAAAACGAGACAACGCAACAAACGGACATAGATTCATAGGAAGATGATATAACGGAAGAAATTGTTAAAAAAGTTGAGAATTTTGAGAATAGAGCTAAGTCCAACCTAGATGAGACTGAGATCATTAACCTGGAAAATGCATAAAACATCAAAGAAACACGAATCAGAGTTCATTTGTCACCATCAGAAAAGGAATATTATACCGAGTTTCTAAGAGAGTATGAGGACATATTCGCCTGGTCGTACGACAACATGACTAGGCTGAGCATATCTATTGTGGCTCACAAATTGCCAACCGATCCAGCATGTCCGCCAGTAAAGCAGAAGCTCAAAAAGTTTAAGCCAGATATGAGTCTAAAAATTAAGGAAGAAGTCACTAAGTAGGTCAAAGCTAAGGTTCTCAGGGTAGTGGAATATCCAAAATGGTTAGCCAACATTGTGCCAATTTCGAAGAAGGACGGGAAGGTTAGAGTCTGTGTCGACTATCGAGATATCAACTGGGCCAGTCCAAAGGATGACTTCCCTTTGCCAAACATACACATCCTGATTGACAATTGCGCCAAGCATGAGTTGCAATCATTTGTAGATTGTTTTGTGGGGTATCATCAGATCTGGATGGATGAAGAAAATGCTGAGAAAATGGCTTTCATTACGCCGTGGGGAATGTACTGCTACAAAATGATGTCGTTTGGGTTAAATAATGCATGAGCCATATACATGAGGCCCATGACTACAATTTTCCATGATATGATACACAAGGAGATCGAATATATATGGATGATGTCATCATCAAGTCCAAGAGAGCCACTGATCACATGGAAGATATGAGGAAAATTTTCAACAGATTACAAAGGTGCAACGAGAAACTGAATCCCGCGAAGTGTGCATTTGGGGTTCCTGCCGGAAAACTACTTGGGTTCATCGTGAGTCGCTGAGAAATAGAACTGGGTCCATCTAAGGTAAAAAATATTCAAGAATTTCCACCGCCAAGGAACAAGAAGGACTTAATGAGTTTCTTAGGGAGACTCAACTACATCAGTCGGTTCGTAGCACAATCTACAGTTATTTGTGAGCCGATCTTCAAGATATTGAAGAAGGATGCGGCCACCAAATCGACCGATGAATGCTAGAAAGCTTTTGACAGAATCAAGGAATACTTATCAACACCACCAGTCCTAGTCCCGCCTGAGCCAGGTAGACCTTTGCTACTCTACATCACAGTGTTAGATGGTGCCTTCGGTTGTGTCCTGGGCAAGCATGATGAGACAGACCATTTACTACCTCAGCAAAAAGTTCACTCCGTACGAGGCCTGGTATTCTCTCTTAGAGCACACCTGCTATGCTCTAACTTGGGTGGCCCAGAAGCTGAGGCACTACTTATGTGCCTATACTACATATCTCATATCAAGGATGTATCCTTTGAAGTACATCTTTCAGAAGCCCATGCCCACTGGCAAGCTCGCCAAGTGGCAGATCCTTTTGAGTGAATTCGACATTGTCTACGTGACTCAGAAAGCAATCAAGGGACAAGCACTAGCAAATCACTTGGCTGAGAACCCCGTGGACGGAGAATACAAATCCCTAAAGACGTATTTTCCTGATGAAGAGGTATCATTCATAGGAGAAGATATTGCAGAATCCTATAACGGGTAGAGAATGTTTTTCGATGGAGCAGCAAATTTCAAAGGAGTTGGCATAGGAGCGGTCCTAGTATCAGAAACCGGTCAATATTATCCGATGTCTGCCAAACTCAGGTTCCGGGCACCAACAACATGGCCGAGTATGAAGCCTACATCTTAGGGCTCAATATGGCCATTGACATGAATGTCCAAGAGTTACTAGTAATTGGGGACTGAGACCTACTCATACATTAAGTATGAGGAGAATGGGCGACCAAGAATTTCAAGATACTCCCGTATCTTCACCATGTACAGGAGTTGAGAAAGAGGTTCACAAAGACGGAGTTCCAGCATGTTCCCAGAGACCATAATGAGTTTGGCGATGCATTGGCTACCCTATCGTCCATAATACTGCATCCAGATACGAACTTCATTGATTATATTCCGGTGAAGATACATGATCAACCTGCTTACTGTGCTCATGTCAAAGAAGAAGCAGATGGGAAACCTTGGTTTCATGACATCAAGGAATATTTGGCAAAAGAAGATTACCTAAAGCTTGCAAACACCACTCAAAAGCGCACACTTCGAAGATTTTCCAACAATTTCATTCACACCGGAGGAATCCTATATAAGAGGACTCCTGATTTAGGACTACTAAGGTCGATGCGATGGAAGCATCTAAATTACTAGAAGAAATCCATGATGGGACCTGCGGTCCACATATGAACGGTTTTATCTTAGCCAAGAAGATACTCTAGGCTGGTTACTTCAAGATTACTATGGAGACGGACTGCATCCAGTATGTTCGGAAATGCCACCGCTGCCAGATACATGCAGATATGATAAAGGTACCTCCAATTGAGCTTAATGCAACAAGCTCACCATAGTCGTTCGCTACGTAGGGAATGGATGTCATTGGACCGATCAAACCTGCCGCTTTCAATGGGCACAGATTTATCCTAGTGGCAATTGACTATTTTACCAAATGGGTCGAAGCAGCAACCTAGAAAGTAGTGACTAAGAAGGTCATGGCAGACTTTGTCCGCGACCGTATCATTTGTCGGTTTGGGATCCCAGAGTTAATCATTACCGATAATGGCTCCAACCTCAACAGTGACTTGATGAAGGCCATGTGTGAAACCTTCAAGATCAAACACAAGAATTCTATAGCCTACAAGCCTCAGATGAATGGAGTCATAGAAGCCGCCAACAAAAATATTAAGAAAATATTGAGGAAAATGGCAGAGAAGCATAAATAATGGCACGAGATGTTATCATTTGCTCTACTGGGGTATCGCACCACAGTCCACACATCGACTGGGGCAACTCCCTACATGCTGGTTTATGGTACAGAGGCAGTCATCCCTGCCGAAGTAGAGATTCCTTCCTTGAGGATCATACAAGAAGCTGAGGTCAACGACGCGGAATGGGTGAGAAACTGCTACGAGCAGCTGGCTCTTATGGATGGGAAGAGAATGAATGTAGTTTGCCATGGTCACTTTATCAGAATAGAATGACCAGAGCCTTTAACAAGAGAGTCAAGCCGAGACGATTCACACTGGGACAGCTGGTGTTATAGAAAATTTTCCCGCATCAAGATGAAGCCAAAGGGAAATTCTCTCCTAATTGGTAGGGTCCATACATGGTTCATCGGGTTTTGATAGGAGGAGCCCTCATATTTGCATAAATGGATGGAGAAGTTTGGCCAAAACCAATCAACTCAGATGCAGTCAAGCGCTACTATGTGTACTCTTTATGCTTTCATACGTGATGTAATTCGAACTAAGTCAGACCTGATTCCCATTTAAAAGGGGATATGTAGGCAGCCCTATGGGTTCGGTCATAATTCAACAAAATAATTGGAAACTAGGGTAGAATTTTGTGGAGGACCCTCAAAATTCAGAAGTAACTTCAGCCGATCATCGCAAGAAACCGTCAAAAGCAGCAATCCAGTAAAATGCTGCAGAATTTTGAGGAGGACCCTCAAAATATCGAAACGAGAGAGGTTGTAATGTCCTAAACCACGTCACAGTCGTCGGTTCATCTAAAAACTATTTCTTATATACTTACGTCATATCTTTAACAAACTCATGTTTGTCTGCTCTATTTAGCAATGCTATCCCAATGATACATACCGTATCATCAGAAGAGGGAAAATCAGGTCAAGCGAGGCCAGCGGGGACATGAACTAACCTTTCCCCTTTACAGAACTCATGCTTTTTCTTTGGATGCAGGCACTCAAGTCGCAAAATCCAATCATACGTACTTTTCATGAATGCAACTCTCAGAGCCGTCATAATTATTTGCAGTCACTATCCGCACATAGTATCCTTAACAGCTGCAATATCATAATCAGCTATCAACTATCAGCTAAGAATTTTATTACTATTCGCCTTTTATCTCTTGCATAAGGCTACCATTCTGCATTCCGAGACTAAGCTCTATCTCCACCTGCATTCTTGCATTGCACAAGGCTACCATTCTGCCTTCCGAGGTTAAGCTCTACCTCCATATGCATTTCATGCATTGCATAAGGCTACCATTCTTCCTTTCGAGGTTAAGCTTTACCTCCATCTGCATTTCTTGCATTGCATAAGGCTACCATTCTACCTTTCGAGGTTAAACTCTACCTCCACTTGCATGGATGAAAAATTGCCACTTTATTTTGCACTTGCATGGCTGAAATATCGCCAATTTATTTTACTCCTTGCACGGCTGAAATACTGCCACTTCATTTAAATCCTGCATCGGCTTAAATATTGCCACTTTATCTACATCTTGCATGGCTGAAATATTGCCGCTTTATTCACTTCTTGGATGGCTGAAAGATCGCCGCCTTTACTTACGTTTTTCATCAACTGAAATATCGCCACCTTTATTTATGTCCTGCATAGGCTGAAAGATCGCCGCCTTTACTTACATTTTGCATCGGCTGAAATATTGCCACCATTACTTACATCTTGCATCGACTGAAAGATCGCCACCTTTATTTGTATCCTGCATTGGCTAAAATATCGCCACTTAATTTACTTCTTGAATGGCTGAAAGATCGCCACCTTTACTTACATCTTGCATCGGGTGAAAGATCGCTATCTTTACTTGCGTCTTGCATCGGCTGAAAGATAACCGCCTTTATTTATGTCCTGCATCGGCTGAAATACCGCCACCTTTATTTATATCTTATATCGGCTGAAAGATCGCCACCTACTTCATCTCATGGGCTGAAAAATCACAAACCTATCTGAGGGCGTCATTATTCGGGGGCATCATTCTCATAGCCCGAGAACGACATATCATGGCCTGAAGATCCCTTTAATTCTCGCACATCATTATTCAAAGGCATCATGGCTCGGAGGCATCATTCGCATAACCTGAGAGCAGCATTTCATAGCCTGCAAATCCTTTATTATACGCTTTATGGACCAGGATATCACGGTCTAAGGATGTCATCCTAACCGTCCAAACACAACATTCATGGTCCAACGGGAGCTTGCATCACGTTTAAATTTATGCACAATATATGCTTGTACTGCTTATTTGAAGGTAAACCATCAAGCAATGGTCGTCTCAGTAGGAGCAATCCCGCTTCGGTTCCCGCAGCCTTATTAGGCTTTAACTATCCATCCCAAACCTGAATATCGCGTCCGTGATTGAAAGATCTCCATCGGCATATTCCGCCGACGGATCCTGAACTACATATGGCCTAATTCCTGTAAGACCAGAGATATGTAGGCAGCTCAGGAACCAGAGCATGGACCATCATATCTTTACCCGACAACACTTTCATCCTTCCCGGGTAAAGAGGGGCAGCTGTTGATACCCAATTTTTTCCAATATATTTTTATATGTAAAATAACATTCAAAATAGAATATATATATATATATATATATATATATATATATATATATATATATATATATATATATATATATGCATATATAAGTGTGTCCAAATGTTTTAGTATGTTTCCTAATTTTTGAAAGATTTTTAAATCAATTTATTGCCCTATTTTAGCAGTATAAAAACCAATAATCATTCCTCAAATTATCATTTTTTTGTGATTAACTTATATTATTCTCATATTTATGCCAAAATATAGCTAAGGTGATTTTACACATTTTTACGAATTTGTTTAGTATTTTTAAAGCTAAATTGCATATAATTGCAATTTTATCCTATTTTAAGAATTAATTGCGTTTATAATTATAAATTCGATTCAATATTTTTAATCTAATATTTATGTACTATTAATTAATTTCACACTTTAATTTATTTTCAAAAATCATTTTACTATTTTTATAAAATAAAAAGGGGAAAAGTGGCTAATTAAATGCTAGCCCTATTTTGTTTCAATTTTAGCCCAAATCACCGCCACCAAATTAACCCAATTTCCATCCCAAATTACCCAGCCCATTTTTAATTTAACCTGACCCCTGACCCGCTTATCCAACCCGCCCGTCTCTCCCTTTTGATCCAGGTCATTGATCATTTTGATTAGTGGCCACGATTCCCCCTTGCCTTTTTAATTTCCCAAACCCCCCAACCCAAAATTATTTCATCTGTGACGCTGCCCTTGAAACCCCTCTCCTCTCTCAAACTCTCTCGAACCTTCCCTAACCCTACCGCCTCTAATCACTTCCACCGTGAAACTCACCAGAATCAAAGGCTTCCCAAGTTGTGAGGCCCCTATACTCACCTCCTATTGCTCCTATGTGCTTGATACTTGAAGATTCGAGGCCAGAACTCGAAGGTTTTTACTCAGACCTTTGCTGATTCGAGGTCTCAGGGTCATCTACGGCTTTGCTCCAGCGTATCAATGTTGTTTGAGCCTGGTACTGGCTTCTCTAACTCCGATCAATGACTTTTTCAAAGCCTTTCTCATTTTAGGGTTCTTTTGAAACCCTAACCTTTCGAGGTTTTCTTCTCCAATCTTCATAAATCCGTTGTGTGTTTGTGCTTTACTTGATATTTTCAAACGATTCTCCCGACTTTCCTTTCAAAATCACTTTCAAAAACTATTTTTTTTCGATCTAGGGTTTTCTGAAATTTTTTTAAATATTTTTATGATTTTTGTGTATTTGTCTCTTCTGTGTTCTTATATCATGTTCTTATATGCTTATCTTACTATATTTTCCTATATTATGGTCTCGTATGCTTTTCTACTGTGTTCTTATATTTTCCTTCTACCACGTGTGTTCCTCTACTGTGCTTTCTATATTCCATTCTTCTACTGTATTTTCTATACCATGTTCTCATATGTTTATCTTACTTTGTTTTCCTATATGTTCTTTTGTTATATTTTTCCGGTGTTTTTGTGTTCTTCTGCTGTGTTTTTTCTACTAAGCTCTTAAAGTTTCTTTGTTTGTCTTCTACTGAACCTTGTTTGAGTTCTTCTAGAAAGAGCCTCTTAAGCACGTTTCATGTACTGTTCTCCTCGGTAATTTCCATTATGTCCTCTGAATTCTGCTACTGTTTGAATGTTATTTTGCTATCACGTTTTCTCATGACATTTGTCGTGGAAGAAGCATGCTCTTTTCTAAAAATTCTAAACGTAATTTTGATTCTATTGCTTGCTATCTCATCCTGTCTTTAGGGTTTGCTAAAAAGACCCCCTAATTCTTTCAGACTAACTTTGAGTCTCTGAACTGAGTTTGAACATCTTTGTTTTCATACAATTCTGAATTTTTGCTGAACTCTCCAATACTGGAATTTCTACTAATTTTATGACAAGTTTCTTTCATACATAACGTATCTGTGAGCTCTTTATATGTGGTGAGTCTCCCTTTAAAAGGATTTTCAAACTTGTGATTGATTCGGAATTCCTTTTAAATAGGTCTAATTGATTGTTTGCTGATTTTCCTTAAGTTAAAACCTTTTCCACCTTTCTGACTTGGTTCATTCATAACAAATCTTTAACCTCTGATTTACTGGCTGTTAATTGATTCCCTTGCCTTATTTGCACAAACCATGTATTTTAAAAACCTATCCTTAAATAACCTTTATGTATTTGCCCTCAATCGCATGTTTTACATAAAGGGTTCATTAATTTCTTTCCTTAATTGTCTTATGCCCGTTTGAACCTAAATCCTTTAATTAAAGGGAGCATTGTTTAATTGATTGAAAATCAGTTCTTTAAATAGTTTCTTACCTTATTTCAGCCTGCCTTCTGCACTATAAATACATGACCTTTTCTTTTTTCAAAACACACGATTTTCTAACAATCACACACTTTAGACTTCACAACTTCACAATCATTTTTGAGCTCACAGTTATAGTATTCTGCCTTCCTGTTTGCACTTTGGCTTTTACAAGGCTAGTGCTTTTTCTACTTGTTTTATTTGAAACTGGTATGTCCGAATTTAAGCTTCAGCATCTTCACAATGTGTTTACTTATAGCTTTCTGTATCCATGTCTACTTTCTATTGCTGCAGTGTTAAATATTTAACTAGCATGTTGATTTCTTTTGGGCTTTGTTTCTGTTGTGAATACCTGCTCCCTATTTCCCTTTATGTGCTTTGGGTTATAGTTAAAAAAATGGCAAAATGCAAAGTTATTATCCATGGTTTGAACTTGATCCCTTATAGGATCATAACCTCTGAAACAATGTGTTCTAACGAGCTTGTGAGGTATGCCAACATTTCCCATTGCTGGGTATGCCCACCAGTCTATCCTTGCCCCTCTACCACTTCCTATTTCCTATACCCCTATGTGTATCTATGTGTACTGTTTACCTTCCTCTTTCCCTTTTTCAGAACTCTGCACTTACACTCTCTCCTAGTCTCTAAGTTCTGCCCCCCTTCTGTGAGCCTTGCCTTGAGACCTTGAGTTCCCTCTGAACTTGGACGCTTGAGGGCTGGCCCATCCATGCTGCACTATTTCTTAACCCTATAATTCATTTAGTTTTGACCACTGCCCGGAGTACATATGAGGCTCTTAGGGAACTCTGACACATCCAAATGAGAGAAAGGCTTTGAAACATGATCTTTAGAGTTGGTTTACTTCATAAATCAGACAGGAAGTATGAATCAGGCCCTCCTTGGTTGTAATTTTCATTTTCTGATGCATTTTCCTTTCTTTAGACTGTAATAACTTATAATAAAACCTTTTGGGATGGTTAGTGAAAAGGGAGGGGGTAATCATGCATGTAAAAAGGGTAGATATATTGTTCATAGGGAATTTTTGATGTCCGCATAACACATAGATATCTTGTTCATATGGAATTTCTAATTTTTGATTTCTGCATAGATATCCTGTTCATATGGAATTTCTAATATCTGATTTCTCCACTTCTGCATTCATATAGATATCATGTCTATAGTTTCTGTACTTCTACATTCATATAGATATCCTGACTATAGTTTTCTCCACTTTCGCGTTTATATAGATATCCTTGTCTATAGTTTTCTACACTATCGCATATAGATACCATGTCTATAAAAAAATTCAGCATCTCTCATATAGATACCATGCTCAATATCATCTGGAAATCCGACTCCTGCATATGCATTTGTCACTAGGCAAACCTGTTTATAGGGCTTATATAACTAACTGCATTTAAATGCCATGCCTATAGGATTTCCGCACTCTTTCCATGTCTGTAAAAGTATTTAAAATCAACAACACCTAGAAAGCGTGCCTATAGGAATTAATAGCCTAATCTGAAATGTTTCACTCTCTTATAAGTCTAAAACTATCAGTAGTAATTTGTTACCAATTACAGACTTTGTGCTCTTTTGCCTAAACCCGCTTTCAACTGGCAACTTTCTTTTTTCCTAAACCAATCTGCAATCCGTTTTCTTCTTTGTTTCTGAAATCAAAAGATATCATGCCTATAGGTTCCTGTCTAACACTTAGGCAAGCCTTAGGGTAAACTTATTAGCTGAATCAGATTTTTTATTAACTATAACCAGCAGGCAGGCCTGAATCAGGCTTCCTATCTAAATTATATAATAGACCAGTCTGCCTCAAATCTTTAATTTAATTAGACCTTAAGTAGTACATGAAAGTCTAACTAATTGATTTTCTTTGCCTAAACGAGGTCTGTTTGATCCTTTTTGTTTGTTTGTATGCTTCCCCAAAATTTTCCATCGCCTTAGTATTTTTACCATTGGAACCCCAGATAAGCCCAACCTTTTCTCCCTTTTTTAGGATTAGTAGTCCCAAGCACCTCCGGGGCTGATAGGATCGGGTTGGGTAATAGCATTCAATAAGAAAATGAGACCATTTCGCGCTTTAATATCTTAACGGGGTGGGAAAGGGTATATATGGATATGATGACCGGTGCGTTAATACTACGTGTAACCCCTCTCCGAGGAGTTATTACCAGGTATTGCATTGACGTGATCTATATTATTAATAAATCTAGTACCCCCCCCTCTCTTTGCTCTTTGTTTCTTTAAATCTTTAAAAATGTTTTTTTCTAAATCAACTCTCTCATATGCTTTCCAACTTTGTTTATTTCTAACCTTTATGTGAAAATTCCCTCTTATGCGATACTCTAACTTGCTTATGTGTTATTTGTATTTAAGTCACAATAATAGCTTGGCTAGGAACCACACTAGTGGAACTTGAGAGGTGCCTAACACATTCCCCACGGGATAATTTCAAGCTCTTACCCAATCTCTGGTTATCCAAACAAAACCCTTCTTAGTGTCCTAATGCACTTAAATCATTAGGTGGTAACTCTTCAATTCTCCTAAACCCAATTCCCAAAAGGGAACGAGTTATATTTTCAAATGTCAAAAACCCGATTTCGCGAGAAAAAGGGGGTGATATAGGTATAGTATGCTTTTGGGTCCTAGACTACCCAGACATAAACATAATAGTAGCTACGCAAGGAATCTCGTCACCTCGTGCGTACTTAGCCCCCACAAATAGAAGAACATAACCAGTTATATCACCTAAGGGGACAATTCCCTGTTACAAGGTTAGAAAGCAGACTTACCTCGTTCCGAAATTTCAAAACCGGCATTCCACGCCCTTCCGAAGACTCAAATCAACGCACAATGCTCCAAAACTAATTATGTAAACCCATTAATATATGGTCAAACACTCTTAACAATTCAATTTATATCAATACCAACTGCGTTTGAAAAGTCGATAAAAATTACCCTCGAACCCACGAGCCCGGATTCTGAAAATTATCGAAAATAAATATTACCCATAACTCATTTTGGTCTATTTTCAGAAAAATTCATCCAATTTTGTCCATGAATCGACCCTCAAATCAATGATTTACCATTTTTCAACTTTGGGGCTCAAAATCTCAATTTCTACAATCCAAATACGGATAAAAATAGAAACAAACAGAAATAATCATGAAGAAACATAAAAATAAAGGTCAGATATTCACCCCCTTGTTGAGATGAGAACAACGCCGCGAAAATCACCTCAAATGGAGCTCTAGAACTCAAGATATGCCCAAAATACTACAATTCTCGGTTTAAAACATTGTCTAGGCGATTTTTCTTTATCACCTTCGCGGGAGATCTTCGCTTCCGTGAAGGGCAAATTTTTGCGTTGAACGGTCAACCCAGAAATCTTTCTTTGCGTTCGCGGAACCTCTCTCTTGTTTGCGAAGAACAAATCTTCACACCAGAAACCAACAATTTTTACCGACACGAAAATGAAAATAACTCCCTCTAACGACGTCCAAATTCGACGATTCTTTGGCTCCGTAATTACGATATGGATCTAATGGTTCAATAAAAACTTAATTTGGAGATAATTTGCTTAATATGATACCCTTTATGTCCAAAGAAACGATGTTGAAAAATCAAATAAGAGCGCAATACAACCCGAAACAAACCCTAGGCCCCCGGGACCCGTTCCGATCACACCAACCAGCTCCATAACATAACACGGACCTTCTCAATGCCTCAAATCATACCAACTAACATCAAAACGACTAATTGTGCATTAATTCAAGCCTAATGAACTATTGAACTTCTAACTACCACATCCGATGCTGAAACCTATCAAATCACGACCGATTGATCTCAAATTTTGCTCACAAGTCACATTTGATATTGCGGACCTACTCCAACTTTCGGAATCGAAATCCGACCCCGATATCAAAAAGTAAAACTCTCGGTCAAACTTCTCAAAAACCTTCAAATTTCTATCTTTAGCCAAATGACTTCAAAATGACCTACGGACCTCCAAATCCACTTCCGGACACGCTCCCAATACCAGAATCACCATACGAAGCTATTTCCAGACTCGGGATCCCAAATGAAAATTTATAATATTGAAATGCACTCCAACCCAAATTTAGGAAATCCTTCCAAAACTCCAACTTTCGACAATAGGCGCTAAAACGCTCCTAGTTTATCCAAAACCCGATCCGGACATACGCCCATGTCCGAAATCATCATACTAACCTGCTGGAACATTCGAATCCCAATTCCGAGGTCATTTACTCTAAAATCCAATCTTAGTCATTTCTTTCAATTTAAAGCTTACGAAATGAGAATTCTCTTTCCAAATCAACTCCAAAATTCCCGAATTCAATTCCGACCATGCGTACAAGTCATAATACCTGAAGTGAAGCTGCTCATGGCTTCAAACTGCTGAACGACGTGCTAGAGATCAAAACGACATGTTGCGTCGTTACAATAGATCCGATGATGTATTGGATTGACAAAACATCCTTGGCGATTTCACCAACATCAAAGAAAGTTTGCATAGCTGGGTTTGACACAATGTTATGGCATGCGTTGTTGTTGCAGCCTGGCCGTGTCTTATTCTCTGTTTTACAATCTCCGCAAGCTGTTGACCTAGGAAGATTACATTGCCTTGAATTGCAATGAGCATACTTGTAAGTGGAACTTTTGAACCCCTTTTCACAATCCACCCATACGTTTTCACTACCAAGATGGACGGCGAGTTTGAGGGGGACAAGAGGTATTCTTTGCTGAATTACTGTAATGTATTGTAAGGTGGACGGGTCTTTTTTCACTGCATGAAATAACGTTTTAGGCTGAAAACTGGTTTTTGCTAAACAAGCGGATATAATGACAAGGAAACAAAAGTGGAACTGATAATAGCTGGAGGAAGACATCAGAATTTAAGAGATTTTAGTATAAAGGAAAGCTTGTAAGCACACTGCTGTATGAAATATTTTACTATCGTATGCATCTATTTTGTAGCTTGTTTAAGGAAGTTAGCCAACCCATAAATAGGTGGCATTTGAGGGAATCTTCATAAATTTGAGGCCTTCCCAATAGAGAAGTTTCTTGGATGGAACCTTCATATATTTTTTATTCCTTTAAAGTGCTGGCTTTCAATTCATTATAATATCCTTGAATAATGCAATTTTAAGCAACCCATATGGATAATTAAATAGCTCCACCATTCAAGGCGAAGTATCTTTCGGTATCTAATATTAAGATGAATTATAAATGGTGTACTAAGCTGCATATTTTATCAAGGTCAAAGGAAGACAAATTAAAAAGTAAATTCAATTTTGTTTATTGTCCCTCCACGTTTTTCTTAAGCACTATCATTTAGATGCACAGACAAGTTTTATAATCGACCATGACCGAAAGAAATGGAGATAGAAGGGCATTTGCGTTTATACCTGATTTTGGACCATTGAAGTTATAATCACTTTGCACAAAAAATTGCAACTCTACCTACTTTAAGATCAACTTTAGACTTATTGGATCAGATGTGTCATGCACTTGATACCAATTAATCTAAAGAGCAAAAAAATGCACTTAAAATCTACTTAAGGCCAAATAGGTCTGAAGTGCAACAAATATTTTCAAGTAGTTGAGACAAAATAGGTCCAAAATGAAAAAATTGCACTTAAGATGCACTTAATGCCAAATAGATCTGTAGTAGAACCAACGTTTTCATGCACTTACGGACAAATATGTCTAGTAGTATAAACTTCCAAGAAAAAAAACTTGTTCTTCAAATTTCAACTAATACACGAGTCAACACTTAAATTTATTCCAAATAAGCTTAAATTTAAAACATAACCTCCAAATACCATAAAGAACAAACCACAATCATCAATTTGTCAAAATAATAACATATCTAACAAAACCCCTTTTAGGAAGAAACCCTAGCACCACAATCGTAATGACTCTGTCGCTCGTTTTCAGTATTGTAGCATCGTTCCCCTATTTATTGATCTCTCTATGATATATTTTGGTTATGTGAGTTGCCGGAGTGTTTTATTTGTGTTTCGGGTGAGTTTCGTAGAGAAATGGGATACATAGTTCCTAGGGTGAAAGATTAAGTTGAAAGTGTTGACTGTAGTTTAACTTTTGTGTAGACTCTTTCGGAATGGAGTTTTAACGGTTCTAATAGATCTATATGCTGATTTTGGACTTAGGAGTGTATCCGGATATTGATTTGGAGGTTCGTAGGTCATTTCATCTTGAATTAGCGAAAGTTAAAAAGTTGAAAGTTTGGAAGGTTGAGAAGTTTGACCGGGAGTTGACTTTATTGATATCAGAGTTGGATTCTGATTCCGGAAGTTTGAATTGGTCCTTCATGTCATTTATGACTTTTGTGAAAAATTGAGGTCAATCGGAGTTGTTTTGTTATGATCCGGCATTTTGGAAGTCAGATGTTCACATTTCCAACAGGCTTGAATTGGGTTGCGGTTCATAAAATCGATGTTATTTGTATATTCGGACGGGGGGCCAGGTGTGATGCAGATTAAATCCGAAACCCTTTTGGACTTGGGTGATTGTTGAACCTCTGATGTGTCTGGTAAAATTGCATAAACGCACATTGGGCCGCTGGTGCAGCACCGCAGAAGCGACCATCGGGCCGCAGAAGCGAAATTAGGCTTGGTCATCTGGGACCCCAATTACAGTATGTGACAAGCAGAAGCAACACACAGAAGAGGATGGTTTTCCACAGATGCGCTTACGGGTATGCAGGTGCACATTTCAGTGCCTTAGTTGGAACCGCACCTCTGATGATTTTTTTCCCCAGGTGCAGCAGTGAGCCTGCAAAAGCAAATTCACTGGGCAGAAAATGCTTAGTCGGGGGTTTTATCTCATTTTATCTTTTGGACCTAAAGGGCTCAGTTTGTGGCAATTTTTCGAGGGATTTTCAACGAAATGAACGGGGTAAGTCATGATTCTAATGCAAATTTAGCTATATTACATGAATCCATCGTTATTTTTTTTTCATTTCATTAGTTATTTGAGTTGGAAATTTCGGAACAAATTTGTGAAACTTCTTAGACTAAATTTTGGGGATTTAAAGTCGAATTTTAGTAATTCTTATATGGTTGGACTCGTTATTGAATATGTGTTCCGATTTTGTAATTTCGTTCTGGTTCTGAGACATAAGATCGGGGTTAACTTTTTATTTTTTTTAAAGAATGCAACATTATTATCCATAATATCTTCCTGTAGTTTATATTTATGGTATGAAGTTGTTTTGGCTTGATTCGAGTCGTTCAGAGTTGGATAATCGAGAGAAAAGCTTACTTTCTCTCTCTCTCTCTCTCTCTCTCTCTTATATATATATATATATATATATATATATATATATATATATATATATATAT
>MU788859.1:429161-439829 GCA_026770625.1 Nicotiana glauca
CGAGCCTTGTAGGGTCAGACAACTATTTTACTTACTATATTAAGATAGTTGAGTCAGTATATATATATATATATACCGAGCCTTGTAGGGTCAGACAACTATTTTACTTACTATATTGAGATAGTTGAGTCAGTATCAGCAGGTAAGTATATCTTCAGATTTTCTTTGACTCCTAGTTGCTTCAAGTTATTATATTATCAGTTCAATTTCAGCTTTCAGTATATTTCTTACATACTCGGTACATTATATTGTACTGATGTCCCTTTTTGGGGTGATGCATTTCATGCGTGTATATTCAGACAGATAGACGGGTAGACCTCCTCAATAGGTGTTGCTCGAGTACAGCTTTATCAGTAAGCTCCTCATCCTTTCAAGTTGTCGGGTGTTGAAGTTTGGTGTACATCTTGTGTATATATGTACATAGGTTATGGGTAGGTTGGGACCTTTTTCCAATCACAGTACATCCATCAGTAGGGGCTTGTAGACATATCCTGTCAGTTAGCGCAGTATGTTGATCTTATAGGCCTTGTACGTATATTTTGTTGTCTTGTCAGCTATAGTAGTTATGACGGTATAGCCGGCCCAGCTTTATGTAGACATTTAGTCAGCGTTAGCCTCTATTCAATTTTATATTTTGCTTCGCTTATTATCTTGTAATATGGCCCACGGCCATTGTATGACATCACATGTTCAGAGTCTCTTTGTCACAAGTGGTACGCAAGGTTAGGTATGGCACCGGGTGCCGGTCTCGCCCCCAGTGGCAGAGGAACTCAAAAATCTTACTGGTAGAGTTCAGAGTGTTGAAGGTGGTAAAGGTGTTGAAGGTCTAAACTAAGATGACTTGTGTATTCAGCCAGATGTGGAACAGTAGGAGGGATACAAACCTCCCATGTTCAAAACATTTGATGGAACTGGTGATCCAAAAGTGCATCTGGGAACATATTGTGAAAAGCTTCAAGAATGAACAAATTTGCATGAAACTGTTCATGCAGAGCCTCACAAGAGATGCCTTGTCTTGGTATGTAAGTCAAAGCCCAAAGAAATGTGTTAATTGGGTGGGTATAGCATCAGACTTCATGGATAGATTCAGGTTCAATACGGAAAATGTGCCAGATATTTTCTACATTCAAAACCTTAAGAAGAAATAGACAGAAACCTTCCGCGAGTATGCTGCTCGTTGGATATCAGAAGCCGTGAAAGTAAGGCCAAAATTGAAGAAGAACAAATGAACAAGTTCTTTGTCAGGCTCAAGACCTGTAGAGTTATAAATGGTTAATTATTATTGAAAATCACAAATTCTCCGACATAATCAACTTAGGAGAAAGAATAGAAGAAGGAATTAAGAATGGGGTGGTGAGCAAGGCACCGTAGGGCAGGAATAAACCTTTGGAGGTATTTCAAAGAAGAATGAAGTAGGTGTCATGATGGTAGTGCAGGGTCTGTCGATGCCACCTTTTTCTTTAAAGGCGAAAGGTTTACGATATTTGGGCGGACAACTCCTTTTCCTTTTGGGAATTGGGTCTTGGAGTATGAAGAGTCGTCACCTCATGATTAAGTGCATTAGAACACTTAGAAGTGTTAGAGTTTGAAGAACCAGAGTTTGGGTAAGGGCTAGAAATTATCTCGATGGGAAGGTGTTAAGCACCCCTCAATATCCACTAGTGTGGTTTCCGGCAATGTTATAATTATGACTTCAAGTACAAGTAACAAATAAGCAAATAAGGGCTCAAATATGAGGGTTAAAATTTGCAGATAAGTTAAAGTTTGAAGAAGACAAAAAGGGACTCAAATTTGAGGAAAATAGCTTAAAAATTCTAAAAAGTGAATAAATAAATAAATAAAGGAAGGGGGTCCTAGGTTTACAAATAATATGTATCGGATCAATGCAATACCCGGTAATCACTCATCAAAAGAGGTGCTACACGTGGTATTAGCGCACCGGTCATCATATCCATATATACCCTTTTCCCACACCGTTAAGGTATTAAATACGGAATGGTTTCGTTACTTATTGCATGCTAGTACCCATCCCGATCCTATCAGTCCCGGAGGCATTTGGGACTATTAGTCCTAAAGGGAAGGGAGATGTGGGTTTTGTATGGCTTAAAAAGATTAAATTCTAGAGCGACAAACAAAACGCATAAGGCAGATTATGGGGAAGCACATAGCAGTTAAGGCTCAAGTAGGCCTCCTCATTCAAAGCAGCAAATTATTTATCATGACTTACAAGTATTGGTTAGATCTTTAATTAAACTTAACGTAGGAAGGGTGGCTGATATATCACATATTTTTAGATAATAAGTCTGAATTAGACCTACCTGCTGGTTGTAAATATTAAAGACTGGTATAGCTGATTAATTACCTACAGGTTTGCCTAGATGAGGCCTATAATCATGATATCTAACATTGCAGAAGGCGTACTGATTTTAAAGAAGGATTACTGATTTTAGAAACAAACATATGTTCTGTAGATATTAAACGACATTTACTACTGATTTTAGGCTTGTAGACGAATCAGATTCAGACGATTACCCCTATAGGTATGGCTTTTAAGCGTTATTGATTTAAAACAGTTAAGTAAGTGCAGGAATCCTATAAGCATGGTGTCTAGGATGCAACCGATTATTTTAACCAATAGAATGTTTTCCTAATGTGTATATGCATAAATGCAGAAACTTATGGACTTGATTTCTAATGCAGATGAATAAACTTATAGGCGGGATTTCTATATGCAGTAATGAATAAACTTATAGGCAAGATTTCTATATGCAGATGTGAATAAACTTATAGATAGGGTTTCTAAATGCATAATGAAATGACTTATAGGCAGGATTTGTAAATTCATAATGAAATGACTTATAGGCAGGATATCTATATGCAGATGTATAAACGAAGATGTTGTGATTGCAGAAATAAACCTAAAGCATGATATCTACCCATATGCATAACATGATAGACCCTCCCCCATTTTTTCTATACACCGCGTAGTTATTACAAATTATTACAACTTGAGTGAATCCAGAAAAGTAAATTACATCAAAAATTAAAATTCCAACCAAGGAGAGCCTAATTCAGAATCCTAGTCTGATACATGAAATAAACCAACTTCTAAAGATCAGATTTCCAAAGCCTTTATCTTATTTGGGATGAGTCGAAGTTCCCAAGAGCCTCAAGTGGACTTCGGGCAGTGTTTACACCCAAAATATCATTGCAGAATTATATTATGGTGCAGAGCGGAAGGGCCAGCCATCAAATGTCAAAGTTCAGAGGCAACTCAAGGTCCCAAGGTAAGGCTCATAGGAGGGGGGCAGAACTTAGAGTCTAGGAGTGAGTATAAGTGCAATAGAGGGGGGATTAGGGAAGGCCATGGTAGGCTGGTGGTCATGCCCAGCAATTGGGATGCTGGCACACCCCTGACCATCCTGTCAGCTTTAAATTGGGAGTTAGGACCTATTGAAGGTCAGGTTCAAACCTGGGCAGCAATTTGGATGCTTCCAGGCCATGAACTTTAACTCAACACACATAGGGGAATGGGCTATGGGGATTCATAATAGAAACAGGCAATAGAACACAGACATGTTAAATTAAATATTAAACTCTACATAGATAGTAAAGTAGACATGGATATAAATACTGTAAGTAAACACATTGGGGTGATGTTGAAACTAAAATTAGTACGTACCAGTTTTAAAGAAACAAGTAAGAAAAGCAGTAGTCTTGTAAAAGCCAAAGTGCAGACAGGAAGATAAAATACTTTTTAAGTGAGAGTTCAGAAGCGATTGTGAAATTGTGTAGTTTGAAGTGTGTTCAATCGTGTGTGCCCTTGTGAAAAAAAGGGTCGTGTATTTATAGTGTGAAAGTCATGAGAAAATAAGGTAAGAAAATAATTGAAGACTGATTGTCAATCAATTACATAAGACTCCCTTTAATTAAGGGATGCAAATTCAAATGGGTATAAAAAACAATTAAGGAAAGCAATTAATCAAATGCTTGTGTAAAGCATGCAATTGAAGGAAAATACATAAATGTTATTCAAGGATAGGGTCTTGACAGTGCACAGTTTGTGCCAATTAGGCAAGGAAATCAGTTAACAACCAGGAAATTAGATATCAAAGATTTTATATGAATGAACCAAGTCAAAAAGGTGGGAAAGGTTTTAACTTAAGAAAAATTAGTTACAATCAATTAGACCTATAAAAAAGGAATTCTGTATCAATTACTAGTTTGAAAACCTCTTTGAAGAAAGAGTCATCATATATAAAAAGCATACAGACACGTTTAAATATGAAAGAAATTTGTCGAGCCATTGTAAAATCAGTAAAACTCCAGTGTAGGAGAGTTTTAGCAAAAAGTTCAGAATTGTACAAAAGATGTCAAAACTCAGTTCAGAGACTCAAAGTCAGTCTCAAGGAGTTAAGGGTTCTAAACAAAACCCTAGTTCACATAATCAAACCTCGGCGGAATCCCCAAATTCTAGGGTTTCCACCTAGCATCAAATACAGGTATGAGGAGGAAAATAGTTGAAACAGGCTCAGAGGTTCCCTTCAGAAACCCACGAGAAAACTTGCAAACACAGTAGAAAGAGTAGAAGAAACATGCTTAAGGTGTTTTCTCAGAAGAAACCTAAACAAGGATCAGTAGAAGGAAAATAACAAAGAACACAGTAGAAAGATATAGTATAGCAGGACATAGTAAAAGAAATACCAGAACATAGTAGAAAGCACATGAGAACATAATATGGAAAACATGGTAGAAGAAACACAAGCATGAAGCATATAGAACACAGTAAAGAACATTCAAGCATGGAGTATAAAACTCAGTAAAAGAACATACAAGAACATGGTAAAAGGAAAAGTATAAGAACATAGTGGAAAGCAAGTGAGAATATGATATAGGAAACACAGTAAGAGAAACAATACGAATAACAAAAAAGAAAAATCATAAAACACTTAAACACTTTCAAGAAAACCCTAAAATCGGAAAAGAAGGGTTTCGAAAGTAATTTTCAAAAGAAAAATTAGGGAAATCATTTGAAAACTCAAGTAGAGCATAGATACACAACATATCTAAGAAGAATCGAAGAAAACCTCGAAATGTTAGGGTTTCAGAAGAACCCTAGAATGAGAAGGCTTTGAAAAGTCACCGATCGGAGTCGGAGAAGGTCGGAATCAGACTCAGAAGGCTAGGATACACCGGAGCAAGGCCGGAGATGGCCAGAAACCTCGAGTCGGTGAAGGTCTGAGTGAAGACCTTCGAGGTCTGGCCTCAAATCTTCAAATATCAGGCAAATAGGAGTAATAACATGTGAGTATAGGCCATACATGGCCTGAGAGGCCATGGATTCCGGTGAGTTAGAGGTTGAAAAATGGTAGAAGGCGATTAGGGTTTCAAGAACATTCGGGAGACTTTGAGAGGGAGAGGGTATTCAGAGGCAGCTGGCTAAATAAATAATCGGGGATTAGGGTATGTTGGGGAATTAAAAATGGTAAGGGGGAATCCTGGCCGTTGATCAAAATTATCAACGGCTCGGATTAAAAGCAAAAGCCGGGCGGGTTTTTGGATTGGGTTGGGGCCGGGTTAAAAATGGAATTGGGCTAGTTTAATTGGGGTTGGGGTTAGGTCAATTTAAGGGTTAAAATAAGAAAGGAAATTGGGTTGTATTTGAAATAAGATGAGGCTAAATGTTAAATAGCCAATTTTGCCTTTTTATTTTATAAAAATAGTAAAATAATTTAAAAATCAATTTGGAAGTAATGAAACAATTAATAGTATATAAACATTAATTTAAAAATACTGGACCCAATTTTACAATTACAAGATGCTATTAATCCTAAAGTAGGCTATAATTGCAATTATATGCAATTTAGTCTTTTAAATACTAAATAAATTTATAAAAATATACAAAAATCATTTTAACTATTTTTTGGTGTAAATATGAGAATAAATTAAGTTATTCATCAAAATTATAATTTTGGGAATAACTATTGGTTTTTGTACTGCTAAAATGGACAATAAATTGATTTTAAATCTTTAAAAATTAGGAAAAATGCCAAAATGCTTAGATATGCTCATATATGCATATATATGCTATTTTGAGAGTATTTTTTATATGAAAGTTATATTATAAGGCCCTATAAAATTTTATGCTCAAAATCTAGTAGTTCGTAGTGCCAAGTTCCGAATATGTGCTAGGAATATGTGTTCGGACCATTTTTACTAATTTTACACTTAAAAATCAAGAATCAAAATTTTTCAAAAAATTATCATTATGTGGTCCAGAATGCGGTCACAGATCAGGTACGCGGACCACATTTATGCCGCATAATTTATCCGAGAGTTAGTCGAAATTGATGTTGAAAATGCGGTCCATTATGCGATCGCATAATCCATATGCGGACCGCATAACTGTCGCATAAATTCCTCAAGAATTTGTGAAGTTCAGTTCTGCGGTGCATTATGCGACCGCAGAATAGGAATGTGGACCGCATTCCCGTCGCATTCCCAAGCAGAAACGCTCAGAGTTTTGGGACACTTGTGCGGTCCAATTCGCAGACCGCATTTCGATTCTGCGATAGCAATTTAAATACCATCCTCAAGTCTTTTATGTGCTCGCCATTCTCTCTTGATTTCACCACCAAATCGTCAACATAGTATTCAACATTCTTGTGGAGAAGATCATCGAAAATATTCTGCATAGCCCTTTGGTAAGTAGCACCAGCATTCTTCAAGCCAAAAGGCATTACCTTATAGCAATAAATACCCTTGGGAGTGTGGAACGCAGTAAGCTCTTCATCTTTTGGTGCCATGCAAATTTGGTTATAGCCCGACAAACTGTCCTTGAAAGACATTTCCTCGTAACCTGTAGTAGCATCGATAATCAACTCTGGAATAGGAAGTGGGAATTCATCTTTGGGACACGCATTATTGAGGTCCCTGAAGTCAACGTATACTCGAATCTGGCCATTTTTCTTCCTTACAGGGACAATACTTGAAACCAATGTTGGGTATTTAACTTCCCGAATAAATCCAGCTTCAATGAGTTTGTTAACTTCAGTTTCAATCAGGGGAACCAAGTTCGGTCTAAAGTGCCTTTGAGCTTGTTTAACAGGGCGAGCACCATTTTTGATTGCAAGGTGATGGACTGCTACTTTTGGGTCCAAGCCAGGCATCCCTTTGTAAGTCCAAGCGAAGACATCCCTGAACTCATTGAGTAACTCAATATAAGTGCTCTCTTCATTAGCTTATAGTAAAGCACTTAGGTAGGTGGGTCTTGGTTCCTCATATGTGCCAAGGTTTACTTCTTTTAAGGCATCAACTGTCGTCTTCACTCCTTCTTCAAGATCAGGTGGAGCATCTTTCACATATTCATCTTCTTGAGGGTCCCTATCATTGAAGGATATGTGATAACACGGCAAAACATCCTCCAATTCTGCATTATCTTCCATCGAAGATGGAATTCCATTCTTGACTTGTATAGTAACATGATACGAAGAACCCACACTTTCTTCATCTTCATCGCGCTCCTTAGTATAGACCACAATATATGGCTTTACCTTCAGTACTTCTTTACATGAAACCACAAGTTTTGTTTGTCACCTCATTCTAGAAGGAACCAAACTTTGGAAATCCTTAGAGATCTCCTGGATTTTGGGTGAAGCGGGTGTTCTTGTGCTTTGAAAATTTCTCCGGAACTTGTTTCCCTTCTTTAGTGGACCCAATATTTCAAACACAGAGGTCCTCACATGTGATCTTACAAGTCGATCAAAGACAGAAGGCTTGTTAGAAGCGGCTGATTCATCTTCTACAGTGATATAATTGTTGCTCGCCCTTGTTTTTGAGATACACACTGGTGACAGTCTCTTGTATCCCAAACCTTCACATAGTTGCCTCATTGCAGCTTCCGATGGGAGCTTCCCTAACTTTGACGGTTCATTGGGATTGTATCCAGCTTTTGCAAATAGCTTATAAGCATTAGGGTCAAAACCTTCATCTGTTCGCTTTGTAGGGAGTGTCAGATTCTGCAAACGATTTTGGGCTACAAACCCTGCAAGTGGCATTGAGGACGACTTTACTGCCTCAATTTATTTGACCGGAAGAGTTAATTCCTTTAGCATGTTATCTTGGCGATTAGATGATTCACTTTCATCTTTTTTCCTTTTAGGGACATATTGGAGCTCCAGACTTACTTTCTTGCCATAAGACGTTATATTCCCTCTATAAGATTTATTTGTGTTGGGTTGTACCTCCTTAGTAGCAACTTTGGCTTCACCACACCTCTTCTCTTTTAGTTGAGGGCTCTTTATTCTTGCTTTTCATGCCATCATCAACTTTCAGCTCCTTCACAATGCGGTTCTTCAAGTAGAACTATGCATCGGTGAAGTGTGACTCAGCCTAGGTGAATGGCTCATCATCAGCAACTACCGTATTCTCGACTTCACCCTGGTAGTATTTTAAACATTGATGGTAAGTATATGGAACTACTTTATTCTCATGTATCCAAGGCCTTCCAAGCAAAACATTGTATGAAGTCTTTACATCGATCACATGCATCCATGCACTTGCTTGCATATCTTCAATAGTGATTTCCAGCCTGATCGCGCCTATGGATCTTTGCCCCCCTTGGTCGAATCCTTGGATCATCACACGACTTTCTGAGAATTCGTTCATGGGAATACCAAGTTATTTCACATTATGGATTGGCAAAATGTTCACCGAGGATCCTCCATCAACCAAAATTTGATTTACCCTTTCATCGTGCATATAGACAACCAGGTAAAATGGGCGGTTATGAGGAGTGTCACCTAGCAAAAGATCGTCATTTGTAGGTGTGACCTTTTCCTCGCAAGCATTAATTTCTTAAGGAGTGGAATCTATGGGCTTTTCTGAAGATGGTTCTAATGGTAGGTCATCACTCTTTTCTTCCCCTTTATCAGCATAGCAATAAGAGGCATCAATGCCCTCATGGAAATCTTCGTGCAGAACCAATTTGGTAAAAACTCCTCAAGGTCACTGGATTTTGTGTCTTTTGAGAATGGTGCATCTCCACTTATGCTTTCTTCAAATGCCTAACTGGATTCTTTTTTGTTAGTTTTTTTACCATCATCTTCCTTGTTGGTTGTTCTATTGATTCTTTTTGTGGGCTCCTTTTGTGGCGCCTACGATGAGTCACCAACGTCCAACCTTCATCATCATCAGGTTGATCATTTTCAACTTTGTTATTCACCAGTAATTCTTCATTTTTGATTCCTTTTAAATTGCATAACTCATCTAGACTGAATGAGCCAAAGGTGATACAGACTTGGTTCGCGCTTGTTTTCTCATCTTCAAGCACAATCTTCTTTTTACGAGCCAAGTCCATAACTTTGTCCTTGAACACAAAGAATTTATCCAGAGAGTGGCTTACAAGTCGGTGATATTTGCAGTAATTTGGATCATTCATTTTCCCAGCTTCATTTGGTCGCTTCATCTCCGGAAGCTCAATGAGATTTAACTTGAGGAGTTCTTCGAAAATGGCTGGCACATCAGAATCCAGGAATAGGAACTCTTTCTCCTGCATTTCTTTTAGAGTCAACTTTCCATTTGGCTTATCTTGAAAAGAAGTGGATTTCATACTCTGTTTCTTCTTGCTCACCTTCGTCGTGAACTTCATAGGTGATATGTTGACATTCATAGCTTCTTTGCTTTCAGACTTGGGTACGAACATACCCCACTTACTGACTTCTTGCTTGGCATTCCCTTTGTGAGGTTCATAGATGTGCAGCCTTTCATTTCCAGCGGAGGCCATGCTCAATTCCATGTCAAGGGCACGAGTTGCAAGTTCTTCAAATGTTCTAGGCTTGATACCTTGCAAGATATAGAGCAATCCCCAATGCATGCCTTGGATGCACATCTCTATGCCTGAAGTTTCACTAAGACTGTCTTTGCAGTTGAGGCTTGCGTTCCTCCAACGATTGATAAAGTCGATAACTGGTTCCCCCTTTCGTTGACGAGTATTTGTAAGTTCTATCATACTCACAGTATGTATCGTACTATAAAAGTGATTGAGGAACTCTTGCTCTAGTTGATCCCAACTATCGATAAATCCAGCCTCGAGGTCCGTATACCAGTCAAAAGCATTTCCTTTTAGCGAGCGGACAAACTGCTTGATAAGGTAATCTCCGTAAGTCCCAACATTGTTGCACGTCTCCATGAAGTGCACAACATGTTGCTTTGGGTTACCTTTACCATCAAACTGTTAAAGCTTCAGAGGTTGATAGCCAGCAGACATCTTCAACATATCGACCCTTGCAGTGTACGACTTTGCATATGTAAGGGAGGATTTGGCAGCAACTCCGTATTTGTTCTTAATGGTTCCTTCGATGAACTCCTTCAGTTTATCGATTGGAATCATCCCTTCAGATGAGACAGGGATAGTCTTAGTGGATGCTGCTTGTCTTGGGGGATAGTCACTCTCTAGAACTTCTGGGAGCTTGCCGGGTGCATGGGTAGATTCTTCCTCCATCAAGATTCCCACCCTGTCTATTAGCTTGTCAATTCTAGTCTCTTGATTTTGCATGCATTTGGTCAAGCCAGCGATTGCCTCCGTCAAGTTTTCCAACTGCTCCTCCATAGATGAAGTGTTTATCACCATGACTTTCATGATTGTCGTGGAAGGCGGATAGTAGCATG